>ML790333.1:421700-432522 GCA_009831015.1 Picea engelmannii | reverse complement strand
CACTTCTCACTTTTAGGCTGCAATGCTTTCCTTTTCTCATAAGGAATGTGAGCCCATGCTATACTGCCAAATACATGGAAGTGACTTACATCTGGTTTAATTTTAGTCCAAGCTTCTTCTGGTGTTATATTTTTAAGAGCCTTGTGGGAGTGCAATTTACTATGTAATTTGCATAGTTGATGGCTTCCGCCCAATACTTTAGACTTAATCCCTTAGATTGTATCATACAATTAGTCATTTCTTTTAATGTGCGGTTCTTTCTCTCAGCAACACCATTTTGTTGTGGTGTATATGGAACAATGTGTTGCATTGGATTCCCTATGTAGTGCAGTAGCTTGTAAAATTATTGTTCATATTTTCACCTCCATTATCTGTTCTTAACCTTTGAATTTGATGTCCAGATTGCTTTTCTACAAGGGCCTTGTAGGCCAAAAACTTGTCAAAAACTTCACTCTTGAGTTTTAAAAAGTAAACCCAAGTACGTCTGGAAAAGTCATCAATGAAGGTAAAGAAACACTTGCACCCAGAAAAAGAAGGAGAAGAAAGTGGACCACACAAATCACTTTGAAAAAGATGCAAAGGACCCGAGGCGTGCCAAGAGGCATGTTTGTCAAAACTGTCCCAATGATGTTTGCCAATAAGACAACCGACACAAACACCATCTCCGCATGAAACAAGAGGAAGACTAGTCACCATTTGTTGATTACATAGTTGTTGCAATGAGCGATAGTTTAGATGACCAAACCACTCATGCCAAAGTTTGCTCTAGTCATCGCTATGAGGAACAAAAACTGATGAAAAAAATGATGACCCAAAGTTGTCAAACTTGTACAACCTGGTAATATCATCAACAATTCCAGTTGCAAGAACATGCTTAGGATCTTTTAGATCCTTGATTATAACTTGGTGAGGTGAAAACTCAACGGTTTTTCCTTCACCCGAATGAGTGATTCGATATACTGATAGAAGGTTACAAGAAAGATTGGGAACACATAATACATCATTGAAATGGCCATTATCTACTTGAACTGTTCTAGATCCTACAAAATTAAGAGATCTATCATAACCAACAAATATTTTCTTGGTGTTACATTAATTTAGAGAGAAAAATATGGCTTTATCCTTAGCCATGTGATAAGATGCTCCTGAATCAATAAGCCACTCATTAGAATAAGAAGAATAAGTAGTAGAATTTGAATTGAATGAGAAACCAGAAGCAGAAAGTGCATGTCCATGAGAAGAAGAATTAGAATCAATATTGATGTTGTGCTTCTTCATTACTGCTTTTAAAGCTTCCATCTTCTTGAAAAATTTGGATTCATCATGACCATCTTTATCACAAAAGTTGCAATGTCTGTTAGTATTCTTACTTTTACATTTTTCTCCTTTGTCACCAATAGGAGCTGAAGCTGTCTGGGAAAGTTTGGGACCCTTATGTTGTTTGTTGTTGTAGCAAGGATGTTGCTTCTTGGGATACTTGGGTTTATCTTTCTGCTGGGGCAACTAAGGCTTTTTTGGAGGGACCTGCAGTGTTGATCACTCCAAATTGTACAAGCTTATCTTCCTCTCGAATCAAAAAAGCACAAAAGGACTCAAGAGTGGGTTTTTTATAAGCTCATTCCCCTAGAGCCTCTCTCATCACATAAAAGGTATATACAAACAAAGAATATGCACTACCTAGCTTAGAAAGAATAAGATAGATGCAACGCTCTTCCTCCATCTTTATCTTACATTCTTCACATAAAATTTTGAGTGTTTTAAACCTAGATAGATAATCTCCAAGGAAAGAAAAATCATTTGGACTCAAGGTTAGTATTTGATTTTCTCACTGTTGTTCTCGAATAATATTGATGTGACATCCCCAAAAATAAAAAAATAAAAATTTTAGAACTTAAATTTGTTGGAAATTTATTCCATTTTTAGTAAATTCGAAATTGGAAATTTTTTTCCATTTATGGCGATTTCGAATTTAGAATTTTATAATTGTAATTAATTATTATGACTGTTGGGTAGAGACCTGATTTGACCAACTAACTATTTGACTATGACACTTGTATGAAAACAAAATATTTTATATTGATTTGCAGGAGGACAAATGGAACAACCATGTTAAATTTAGTTGACCATGACTCCATGAGTGGGGAAAATGTTGGAACTACCTCTGGGCTGATTGTTACAAGTGGAAAATTAGTGATTTGGCCATTGGTAGCCCTTGAAAATCAGGGATTTAAAAAGATGCAAAAATTCCCAAGGGAGGGAAAAAGACCTAGGCAAATTGTTAAATAGCATATGTGAGGAGGTAGGACGCTGCCAAGTATGCTGGGAAGTAGAGACTACTGGTTTTATTGTTGTTATGAAAACTACTGCTTGAGTGTGAGGCAAGGGAAAACCTGCTAGAACTGAAAGACATTTCCGAGGAGGAGTTTGGTTTTCAAGTTCACCCTCATGGACTCATGGTGAGGCTAGGGGGTGAACCACGCAAGTGATTGTGGATGCTTTTTTCTAAGGTTGGGAGGAACGTGGTTGTTCCCTTTGTCTTTCTACACCCTGGTTCAGATATGTAGTCTATCCTTGCATGAATGAATAATTGTATAATTGTATAATTGTTGTAAGGTATTTTCTATATCAAATTCGAATTATTTCATATATGTTGAATGAATTAGTTACAGAAGTAGTGAAATCATTAACACATGAATGAATAATTGTATGCTTGTTGTAATGTATGTTGTTGTATCGAATTCGAATTATTTACATATCTATAGAACGGATTGGTTATAGCAGTAGCGAATTCATTAATGCCGGTATGAATAATGGTATATTGGTTGAATGTATTTTGCTCTAACAAGATTGAGTTAATTATAAATCTATAGAATGAATTAGCTACCAAAGTAGTGAAACCCTTAACACCTGTAGGTATGTCCTATAACCGAGGTGAGAATAAAACTGTTTGACTGTACGAATGGGTGGAATCAAACTTCCTACAGGACAGTTATAATAGATCCCTAAATAAGTCTTATCGACTAAATCTGTACGAGAGTTAGGAATAAGTTGACTATCCTACTAAATCATTTCGAATGGATTCTGTGACTAAATTCTAGAGTAATTTCTTCTAAGATTAAATTGCTTTTCTTTCCTTCGGGTATAACAGAGACATCTCCATATATTGAAAGTTTGGCACATGTCGTCTAAGTATGGACAGTGTTGAAACTAGATGATATGTGTATACATAATAGATAATTCCTACTCTTTACAAGTTCAGATTTATAAAGGGAATCAGAACACCATCTTCCCTTAGTAAAGAAAAGTTACTACCATTCAGGACTCACCCACGATAGACCTAAAATCAATATGCATCATGTATATATATGAACTAATATACGCGCACCCTTTTCATTTTAACATAATACGATAACAAATATGGAATCTAGTACCTATAGAAGCTAATATGCACAAGTGATCGTATGCACATAAGTAATCTCTGCTTTTGGAATATGATAAAGGAACTCAAACAAGTGAATAATCGTTGTTATAAAATAAGCATGGAGCTTGAGTGTTTCATACCAAACAAACAAACGATGCACTATTGTATTGAGGACCACATGCAATGAACCAGATAGTATTAACGACCACATCATTTAATCCTAGGAAGGTTTCCTCCTTTTAGTAGCAAAAAATTTAGATAAATGGCACGGGACAGAGTCAAGTATATAGATAGACTTAGATCGTTCCAAGGAACAAATACAAAGATTGAAATCACATATTCGGGCACTATATTGAAATTTGACACTTAAAATAACAATGACCAGGTATGTTTTATTTTAACAAATAAACAAGGAAACAAACTACACAGTTGTAACACCCTCTTTTCCCCAATTTGAAAAAATAACTATACTGGACAAGAACTGTGGCAAACCCAAAAATGTGAATGTGTGATGTGAATGGACCTTGTGAAAAAGGTCGATGAATGGGAATAATATTATGAATATATATTGAAGGACTGCTGAGAGGGGATATGCTGAAAAAGAGACCACGATGGCTAAAGAAAGGTGATGGAAGGCACCTAGAATGGTGGCATTAACTTCCACCAAAACCAATACCATATTTGGACTTCACTGGCCCGGAGAACCAAGAGCGGCTCGCTGGCCCCGAATTAAATGACTCGTTAGGATTGGTAGGTAAAGGGATCCTTATGAGTAATGAGGGATGGGGGGTGAACCACCCATCCATAGAGTCCTCAGACCTGACCACTGCGAGGAAAACCGTGCCACACGCAACCTCGTCAAACAGAGAAAAGGCAGGAAGTGTGGGCGATCAAGGGGAGACGTGAGGGAAAGAGGAAGAGAACTTTGGAAAAATACAGAGTGAGTGATAGAAGAGAAGAAGGAGAGTAACCTTCATTCTTGGTCACTGGAAAACAGAGACACGGTCTCGCAACATCATGGTCTCAACTCAGGGGTGGCTAGTGGTAAATCTGTTGGGATTTCCTGAGCCTACGGTTGGGTGGAAATGAGCACCCCTCTCAATAGTTGCAGTCACATCTGGTGTTATTTCTGATAAGTGTTTACATCTTGCATCTTGAAATTTATATGCTGACATGTATGCTCATAGTATGTGCAGTTTGTGAATGGTTTGAGTATAAGATTGTCTATGTAGTGTTTCGATAAAAAATGGTGGTTGCATGCTTTTACTGGAAGGACCATGTATGGATTATGTTATATATATATATATATATATATATATACGCATATTGTATTAATTTGGACCTCAAGTCTACTTTTGGGAGATCTATGTCCTTATTCGTCCCCAGGAATACCCGGAATAGACCTCCCCACAGAGAGACCCTTCTTGGAGAGGTTACCAAGAACCTAGAAAAGGATTTGAAGGCACAAGTCTCAGTAACCCTGTACGAGGAAGAATGATCCTCTTGAAATCCCGAAATAACAACGTAGGGATAGGTTTCAATTGACGGAAGAGATCCCGTCGGAAGATCTGCGGTCATTCACGACCGTTAGGTTGGAGGAAGAAACGAGGATGTTACATGCCTTAACCCTTTTCCTTTATCTTCATGAGTAGCAAAGAAATCGGGACCGTGGATCACCAAGGTCCGTGAGAGTATTTGGACCATTGGTTTTTCCACATCCAGGGAGTAGTGGGAGAGTGCACAGTGTGGGACAATCTGAACCGTCAGATATTAGTTAGAAAACCCGACAACTGATGGATCTGTCAGGAGATACATGAGGGTTAAGCCCTTGTGAACAGGGGCGAAAGTCCCGAAAGAAGATTCGGTATCAAGGTTTCGGATTTCGAGAATTCGGGAGTCCTAATGACAAAATATCGGGACACTACATGGTGGAAATCCCGAAATAGATCTGGTCCGTCTGATTAAGGGAGGCCACGTGTTGCGAGATCCTTTCGGAGGATCCAAGGTCTGTAATGACCGTTAGATTTGAGGAAGAGACACAGACCTTAATGCTACGACATTTTTTACCCTTGCAAGAGATGAAGGAATCGGGACTGTAGATCCCCATGGTCCATGGAAGTACCTGGACTGTCCATCTATAGAGTACACATGGCTGCTGTTAAGCACTTCGGTGTTTCGACGCAAGGGAAACCAAAGGGCAAGAACCCTTGTCTTTGCGAGTTGCGAAATCCCGATCACCGAAACCCCGAAATGGCGTGAGGTGTGAATGAGATTAAGGAAATATAGGATTTGATCGTGACCATTGATCATCCCAAAAAGGATCTCGACCGTTGATCTTGGTTGAAGGTTTCCGCTGTCAATCAGAGGGACACGTGGCTGCCGGTCGACATTTCGGCATTTCGGCATCCGAGAAACCAAAGGGCAAGAAACCTTGCCTTCGCAAATCATGAAATCCCGATACCTGAAATCCCGACGTGCTTGGTAATAGAAAAGAGAATTCCCAAAGGAATATAGACCGTCCATCAAAGGAGACATGTTGTGAGCAGTCAAAGTTCAGGGAAAAGTAGCGAAATCCCGTGGACCGTTGGATCCACACTCTTAAGAGTCGTCGATCTCTTACACGAATTCCCATAACAAAATTTGGAGATTTGAATGACAAAGAGTCTTGGAGTCATTGCATTTTGAACTCCCGAATACTGAAACCCCAGAAGGATCCATACCGTTGAATCAGGGGAGGCTTACGACCGTCGATCTCCCTTTGGAGGGAAACTTTGGAGACCTCAGAATTTTCAGGGATTAGAATGGGGAAAGGTAGAATTCATGCATTGCAATTCCCCAAATCACGAAGAGTCGATAAGTGCCTGGTTGGCTTAAGCGCGTGGACACGAATCAGGGCCACGTGGATAAGACCCCAAGCGAGAAACTTGCCACTCGCTAGCTCTGTCGGTGTTTAGCGTTTCACTATTTTTGAGCTTCAAGGTTTGCAGAGTCGAAAGACTCGACATTCTAGTAGCACTAAGTTGCAAAGTGTGAAGAGACGCCATACTGGTTTGGCCCATAGTCGTGACACACAACCACATGGAGAAGAACATATGAGGAACTAGCTGACGCTAGGCCCCCATGAGTATTTTGGGGATTTTGATCCTCGAGAAATCGATGAAAATTTTGATTTTCGTAGTGGGTGTGTTACAAATTGGTATCAGAGCATGGTTACAACACTCGACCTGCTTGGGCTCATGAACCAGTTGCGCAGAAGCTCCATTCAAAACACTCTTAAAAAGAGTAACCCCCTATCTTAACCCTCTTAATTCAAAAAAGGTCAAAGTCCGAAATGAAAACCCGACTGTGTATGAATGTGAAAGAAATATGAATTTTGCACGGGTTATAAAAATGTATCTAACAATTGACTAACAACCAATGTTCGTCTTTGCACACAAGCAGAAGATCAACCGCGGGAATTTATCAACACATAGTATGGTGACTCACCATGAAGTGGGAGAGGGCTCCCACAATAGAGACGAAGAGTCTGACGAAAGAAGGGAAGTAGGGACCCCTCCAGATCTAGTCAAGACTGTGAGGAGTCTCATGGTCGAATTACAAAGCTGCAAGGATGACAATGAAAGGATGACGAAATAACAAGAAAAGAAAATAGAAATTAACGCAGTTTTACTACTGAGTTTATCCGACCTACAAAGACAAATGCAACATGAACCTGAAACTTAGAAACATGGTCATATCAGTGGCCTGTTGACGAGCGAAATTGACCGTCCGTCAACTGGGAGAGTGGAACCGGTTCGGGGTTGTCTAAATAACCCAAGCCGTTTGGAATGGACCACCTTGACGAGTTTAACAACTCCGTTGGCTGCTCTAAGGTATTCTATGAAAACCAAAGAGAGAAATGATCTGAGCTAAGAAATCTAACTAGAGGTGAATACAAGAAACTAATTAAAATAGAGGAAACTAGAAACTAATAAAACAAAGAAAATGAACTAATACACTAAATACTAATTATTCTATACAATCCACTAATTACAATTATAATAACTCAAATCAACTACCTAATTATCAGCTGCACTATTTCTTATTCACAAATGTACACTATGGACAACCTACAGATTTGATTAAAACCTGCAAAAAGCATGTGCATTTTCTGCGCTAAGACAACCAAGAATCTCTTTTTGATTTTTATATTTTATGAAGAAGAAACAAACATTACCGAAATTAACCAATCTAATATAATTACTGAAATTAAACAATCTAATATAAATCAAATTACGATTATATCTAAATTAAACTACTTAATAAAAACAGTGAACAACAAACTAATTGACCTGGAAATGCTCCAAGTCTGCCCTGTGTAAGATGACTTCTTAAGCTGGTTGGAGGAAGAAATTCACACCATTTAGTCCTTAAGATTTTCGTAAACGATCAGCTATGCTTCTCCTTGAAGTTTTTTACAGAACAAACAAGACATAAAAGAAAATCATAACAATCTTCAGATGATAAATCCCTGCAATAAGGGAAACCTATTATGCAGAAAACTTATATGTAACAATTCAATCTATGAAGAAGACAAAGCTATCATTCACAAAATGAATTAATAATTGTTATGTCTTTCATCTATCTGGAAGCAAYAAGATATGAATAACAATAATAAAATTATATCATTTGAGTTTGATTTAGATAGCTAAAGTAATCATAAACCATAAACAAAATGATATACAAAACTTGAAACMAAATGTTGATATATTGAAAAGCAAAAGCTATGACAAAACATCAATTCTGCTCYAGTCTGTAACARAATTCCATATCCTTGTTCTCCCAMAACTGAGGATGATCATTATTACAAAAATCATAAGTATATATAGGTCTCTTCACAAGGTAACACTTCCTTGTGGATAATATCAAATAGTTTTACATAATCTGGAAAAKATATCAAAATCTCCTAAWCTAAGCAACTGAAATGCAAGTGAAATYCTTGAGATATCCTCCAACTKCCCATAAACTCAATTGCAATTCGAATTTACCTACAATAGRACACAAATATCAAATTAGAAGGATATTTCAGTAACASAATACAAAWTTTTTTATCCTAMAGACTTAGCTACAGAATCATCTGATTCTGTAGCTAGTCTAATAATAGCACACAGGATCAGATAACAATCAAATAAAACCTTAAAAGAAATCAAATCCAATTTAATTTTCTTTTTAGTCAATCATCAAAACGAATTACTAATAATTCAATTGAAACTACCATTTGAATTAAACAATATCAAAGTGAATGCAATCGGAACAGAGTAAAGAATGCTCTGTTTTTAGTTATAAAATCAGGGCAAATAATAATCATACTATTTCGTATCCAAATGCAATTACAAGCCAATCGTATGATGTAATCCAAAATAGATATGATAATAATCGATCCTTATCACAATCGATTGGTTACAGCTGTGTGAAATTCATATCATTTTATTCAATTGTCAAAATGGACAGGCTGTAGGAATTACAATCAAAACGGAACATATCCATTAAAATTTGTTGTAGAATGCGGTTGCTGAGTATGGCATGGTGAACAAACATGAAAAAAATAATGATCATAACCGTCGTTGACTCATTATAGTCATAGCAATAAATCGATATCGTTCAGTTAAATGCAAAGATAGGTAAATCGTTTAGAAATGGAATTAGACTAAATGAGTAACAATCAAACGCATTTTGTTATTGATCACCACACAGTCAACAGACAAGGTCTTGATAGAGTCAACAAAATCCATAATATAAACCGGGCAAATAACTGAAGTGGATATGACTGAATTTAATTATAGACACAAATCGTAAGACTTGGATACGATCAATTCATTCCTCAAATTGAATTCAAACGATATATTGGTAACAATCGAATACAGTCCAAATTGAGACGGTTGGGTATAATAGCCACTATTCATATCTATTCGTAATTCGATTATATTCGAAAATGATATTCGAATTGGTCTGAACATAGAATATACAACAACTAACCAATTTGCCCATCATATCGCACAAGATATAACCAAATCGAAAAGAGATATTGACTGTGTTCCAAGATTAGGATACCAAAATAACCCGTGTTTAGAAAAGATATCAATAACAGAGTATTCAAATCAAATCCAATCATAATAAATCAAAGCTAATTCTGGAATCAAAACAAAATTATATACAATAATGCATGCTCATCAAACATTTTCAAATTGACGCTAAACACAGAGCTGTGAGTTCATCATATGAACAAGTGATAATCATACCCGTATGATTGTTCAGACTATGACAACTTTGAGTTTACAACCGCTGTAGCAGACTCCACATTTTTTAACAAAATCGAACCAGTCGTTCGTTGCTTCTTATCCATGGATGGCATCTTTACCTTAGTGAGCTTTGCAACTTGGTCTTCCAGATCGTGAATTATGGATTGCAGCATTGGCACATCAATATAATACCTTTCAAGCCATGCACCACACTGATCACATGGTTGAGTTGATGGCTGAGATGGAACAGGAGAGGGTTTCGACGAGTCACCAGGGGCTTCACAGGGCAATTTTATGCCGGGATAATTGGGATCATCTTGTAAACAAGGAGGTAGGTTCTTCACAAAATCATAGGTTGGTTTATCATACAGACCTTCGGAAAAGGGATACTCGCTTGCTAGGAAGCGCTCAATCTCTGAGTCAGATTCCTCACTGAGCACAATAGGGTCAGGGTTGACCGATGCCTTAGGTTTGTTTCTTGCCATGCGAGATATTAACTGGGCGTTCTTCTTACCTTTACAATTGGCATTAGGTTGGGTCTTGGGATTTTTAGCCATAGGTTTAACCTTTTCCACCTCTGTGATCACAGAATTGGGTAGTTTACTAGATGGCTCGGGTAGGGGTTTGGGTAGGAGAGCGTTGTAAGGCACAGGGGGGATAGGTTTGCTTTCGCTCACCACAGGTTTGTCAACCTGTGGTGGGCTTGACTCATCAAAACCATTATGTTTAAGGAAAGTCTCCCAACAGTCACGACGTAACCCCAACTCATAAACGATAAGCATTTTAATTAACCCAAAATGGAAGAGGCTGGTATCGGCCTGATTGCGCTTATACCTTTTGTCCATTTTAAACAAACTCCTATGCAGGTAGTGAGGCATGTTTAGTTCAAAACCCATGAAAATCATAAGAATTCGAAGGTGATACATGAAGACGAGACCATACCTGCCCTCACAAGTGACGAATTGTTTAGTTATCATCAACAAGTCGTGCCATCTTTGCTTTAGCATATTTGCAGGTAGACCCTTGTCACAAGAGCTCACTCTTCGTGACTGAAAGAGTAACGTCCACGGGACATCCTCTACTTTATAGTTCTTTGACCATCTCTGTCCGACAGTAGGCAGGC
>ML790333.1:395180-410595 GCA_009831015.1 Picea engelmannii | reverse complement strand
AATTATAGACACAAATCGTAAGACTTGGATACGATCAATTCATTCCTCAAATCGAATTCAAACGATATATTGGTAACAATCGAATACAGTCCAAATTGAGACGGTTGGGTATAACAACCACTATTCATATCTATTCGTAATTCCATTATATTCGAAAATGATATTCGAATTGGTCCGAACATAGAATATACAACAACTAACCAATTTGCCCATCATATCGCACAAGATATAACCAAATCGAAAAGAGATATTGACTGTGTTCCAAGATTAGGATACCAAAATAACCTATGTTTAGAAAAGATATCAATAACAGAGTATTCAAATCAAATCCAATCATAATCAATCAAAGCTAATTATGGAATCAAAACAAACTTATATACAATAATGCATGCTCATCAAACAATTTCAAATTGACGCTAAACACAGAGTTGTGAGTTCATCATATGAACAAGTGATAATCATACCCGTATGATTGTTCAGACTATGCCAGCTTTGAGTTTACAACCGTTGTAGCAGACTCCACATTTTTGAACAAAATCGAACCAGTCGTTCGTTGCTTCTTATCCGTGGATGGCATCTTTGCCTTAGTGAGCTTTGCAACTTGGTTTTCCAGATCGTGAATTCTGGATTGCAGCATTGGCACATCAATACAATACCTTTCAAGCCATGCACCACACTGATCACATGGATGAGTTGCTGGCTGAGATGGAACAGGAGAGGGTTTCGACGAGTCACCAGGGGCTTCACAGGGCAATTTTATGCCGGGATAACTGGGATCATCTTGTAAACAAGGAGGTAGGTTCTTCACAAAATCATAGGTTGTTTTATCATACAGACCTTCGGAAAAGGGATACTCGCTTGCTAGGAAGCGCTCAATCTCCGAGTCAGATTCCTCACTGAGCACAATAGGGTCAGGGTTGACCGATGCCTTAGGTTTGTTTCTTTCCATGCGAGAGATTAACCGGGCGTTCTTCTTACCTTTACAATTGGCATTAGGTTGGGTCTTGGGCTTTTTAGCCATAGGTTTAACCTTTTCCACCTCTGTGATCACATAATTGGGTAGTTTACTAGATGGCTCGGGTAGGGGTTTGGGTAGGATAGCGTTGTAAGGCACAGAGGGGATAGGTTTGCTTTCGCTCACCACAGGTTTGTCAACCTGTGGTGGTCTTGACTCATCAAAACCATTACGTTTAAGGAAAGTCTCCCAACAGTCACGACGTAACCCCAACTCATAAACCATAAGCATTTTAATTAACCCAAAATGGAAGAGGCTGGTATCGGCCTGATTGCGCTTATACCTTTTGGCCATTTTAAACAAACTCCTATGCAGGTAGTGAGGCATGTTTAGTTCAAAACCCATGAAAATCATAAGAAGCCAAAGGTGATACATGAAGACGAGACCATACCTTCCCACGCAAGTGACGAATTGTTTAGTTATCATCAGCAAGTCGTGCCATTTTTGCTTTAGCATATTTGCAGGCAGACCCTTGTCACAAGATCTCACTCTTCGTGACTGAAAGAGTAACGTCCACGGGACATCCTCTACTTTATAGTTCTTTAACCATCTCTGTCCGACAGCAGGCAGGCTGGTGGCTAGAATAAGGAACTGTTCGTTGATTTCCAACTGCACATCCCCAATTTTGGCTCGACAACCATCGAATGTCAATGCAAATTGCCGAGCCACTCCAGTATTATAACCATCAAATTTTTGGATGAAAGGGAGCCATCCGAATTCCTCCAGGTTGCTATATGCACCATCAAACATTAACAAGGCCTGGTAGCCATTAGGTTCAGTTCTTACGACTGGAGCCATGGCGCGGGTATCACAGTAGGGTTCAGATCAAACACGCAGGAGCATAATCGATACGGCTAACAACTACAATCGCTCAAAGAGGGGGTAAATCAATAGGCGCGTGCGAAGGTGGTGGGTTAGTTCACCGCCATGTAGAACATTAAAGGCTCAGTACAACGCTTTTTAATCAATCATGACACCACTTAAACCACATTAATCGGCTAACATGAGAATTCAAACGGTGGCCAGTGATACCAAGGCACCATTGTATGGTTTGAAATCATGAACATTCGATATAGGACCAAAGTTAATTCATGCCACTAATCGATCAAAACCATATATCAATGCGCCAAGCATAATTCAAACCAAAGTAAGCCCAAATGTTTTATCAACATGCCAAGTATATATTCAAATATTGACATTCAACATGTAAAATTCAAATTATTCCTTGTTGTATAATCAAGGTCGACAATAGATTTCATAAAGTCACTAAGCCAAGAGCTTATAATAGCAAGTATTAAAACAAAATCAACCATCGCTCTTATGAAATCAAGTATAACTCACAAATTCTCATGTTCAATACCTCATTAAAAAAAACAAGTTGCGCAATCAAAGCAAGAATTTCACAGTTTGAAAATATCCTCAGTCAAATAATCAACCAAAGGTAAATGCCTTTCAGAACATCAATGAGCAGACCACGATAGTTTAAATAACAATGGAGGAGTTTTCATGCTTTCAATCGTGAAAACTAATTCGAAACGAAATTGCAAACATCGGATAGAATGAAAATATCGTCTCTTTGCAAAATGCGACAGTAATTTGAAGTTCAAGAGACATAGGTGTAGGTAGCTTTTAGGGAAATTAAAAAAATTGAGTTGGCTACCAACATGGCCACACTGAGAGGAGCACCTCGAAAAAGGTCCACCCCAGAGGTGAAGGACAAGTGTTGGATGATTCCTTTGAGAAGGAAGCTGGCGATTCAGAGGGCTCTTCTAGCAGTAGAACCAGTTCCTATCCCCGAAGAAAACATCAGAAGCAAAAGTCTTCCAAAGGTCAAAAATTCAAATAATTCAGAAAGGCCAAACCACCCTCCTTCGACGGTGAAATAAAGAGGGGAGAGGAAGTAGAAGCCTGCCTGCTTGGAATAAAGAAGTATTTCAGAGTCCATTAATTTTCAGAAAATATGAAGGCCCGAGTGGCCACCTTCAACTTGAACGGAAAGGCTTCCATTTGGTGGGAAGACCTTAAGAATGTGAAAGGGGTTCGCGAAGAGGACCTGTCTTGGGAACGGTTTGAAAAGTACTTCCGGAAGAAGTATCTGTCGGAAAAATATTTCGACAAAAAGACTAAAGAGTTTTATGAACTCAAACCGGGACAACTCACTATAGAAGAATATGTCAACAAATTCCTCGATTTGTTGAGGTATGTACCCTATATCAAGGCGGAAAAGGCAAAGTTGCAACGCTTCATCAATGGACTACCTAATGACTATCGGAATAGAATTGAATTTGATGAGCCAAAGACTCTAAAAGGCACTATTTGAAAGACAACCTATTGTCATGAACAGTTTTGGCATCGAGTAGAACCTCACGAAGGATGGAAATAGAAGAATAGTTCAAGATTTCAAAAAAGGGGAATTAAATCCACAGGATTTAAGAACTATAAGAAGAACCCAAGAATGAGCTTCCCAGCTCGGAGTATGCACCAGCAGAATTTTCCCTCCTTGAGCGGAAATAAAACTTCTGGACCCATATTAGTGAAGACTAATAACCCAAAGAGAGAACCTTTGAAATGTTGGGGTTGCGGGGAAGAACATCTATTGAGAGACTGTCCACATCGACAACAGAATAGTCGAAGGATTTATAACATCCAGAAAACTGCCACCGTTAATGATGTGGCCAGGAGTGTGCCACAAATTTATGCAGCCTTGGATAATAACCAAGCCGACCACCAAGCTTTAGTAGTGGAAATAGAAGGTATGATTTCCAACCATCTAGTGTCTATTTTAATTGACCCTGGTTCAAATTTGAGTTACATAGCCCCTAAAGTTGTTGATAAGTGTAAACTATAGCCACAAAAACATACCAAGCCATGGTTGGTACAGTTAGCCACTGGCACCAAAAGAAGGATAGCAGAGGTCATACCAGCGTGTCAATTAATGTTGGGTGAATTCCCCACCCAAACGACCCTTAACTTATTACCCCTAGGATCATATGATCTGTTGATTGGTATGGAATGGATAGCTGCCCATAAATCTAGATTGGATTGTTACCATAAAACCTTAGAATGTGTAAGTAAAGAAGGGAAAAAGATAACCCTTCAAGGGATCCAAAAACCTGTCTCGGTGAGACAAATATAAACTCTGCAAATGAGAAAGTATTGTCGAAAGGGATGTCCCCTATATGCAATACAGGTATTGAAAACAATCGAAGGTGACAAACCAAGCCTTGACGATCACCCTATCCTGAGAGAATACAGAGATGTGTTTCCGGAAGAGGTATCGGGTTTACCTTTGAGAAGGGACATAGACTTCTCGATACAAGTTGCACCGGGAGCGGTGCCGGTGTCTAGGACTCCCTACCAGATGAGTACACCCGAGTTAGTTGAACTCAAGTTGCAATTAAAAGAAATGATGGATAAGGGATATATTCAACCCAACGTGTCTCCATGGGGAGCACTAGTCATGTTCGTGAAAAAGAAGGACGGTACCCTTATATTGTGTATACATTATAGGCAACTCAATAAGGTAACGATAAAGAACAAGTACCCCTTTCCCAGGATCGATGATCCGTTCGATCGATTGAGGGGTGTGTCTATTTTCTCAAAGATCGATTTGAGGTCAGGATACCATCAAGTCCGAATCAAGGGTAAAGACATCCATAAAACTACCTTTTGAACGAGGTATGGTCACTATGAGTTTGTGGTGGTGCCATTTGGGTTGACCAATGCCCCTGCCACTTTTATGTGCTTGATGAACAATGTACTCAACAAGTTCCTAGACAAATTTGTGCTTGTTTTTATTGACGATATATTAATTTACTCCAAGAATAGAAAAGAGAATGAAGAACATCTTAGACTTGTGTTGCAAGTGCTAAGAGAACATCAACTCTATGCCAAATTCAACAAATGTGAATTCTTCCAGAAGAAAATACATTACTTAGGCCATGTTCTCTCCGAAGAAGGAGTAGCGGTAGACCCTAACAAAATCAGGTCTATCATGGAATGGCCTACCCCAAAGGATGTTTCAGACATCAGATCCTTTATGGGACTAGAAGGATACTATAGGAGATTTATAAAAGGATTCTCCAAGATTGGTTGTCCAATCACCACCCTCTAGAAGAAGGGGACAAAATTCCTATGGACACAGAAATGTTAAGAAATATTTGAAACCCTGAAACATCTACTGACCCATGCACCCGTGCTGAAAATCGCCAATCCAGAAGCTGACTTCCTCGTGTGCAAATATGCCTGTAAGGAAGGGCTCGGAGGAGTCCTTATGTAGAAAGGAAGTGTGATCTTCTATGAATCCCGAAAATTGAATGAGCATGAAGTCAACTATGTGACCCATGATCTAGAGCTGGCTTCCATAGTACATGCCTTGAAAATGTGGAGGCATTACCTCCTGGGAAGAAAATTTTTACTTATGACAGATCACTGTGGATTGCGATACCTGTTTGATCAACCAAATCTCAATGCTAGACAATCTAGGTGGATGGCCTTCCTTAGCGAGTTTGATTTCGAAATCAAATGCATTAAAGGAAAGGAAAATAGGGTGGTTGATGCCCTTAGCAGAAGTATGAAAACAATTCGCCTGGCAGTGGTGAGCACCTGTGAGACGGATGTCAAATAAAGAGTCAGAAATGCACAAAAGACAGATCCATTTGTCTAGACCGTGACCTCGTACCTACAACAAGAGTCCACCGGGGTAAAATATGAAGGCTACCAGATGACCGAAGGAGGTCTTCTCACTTACAAAAATAAACTGCATATTCCAAATTGTGATGACTTGAAGAGGTTCATTATGGATGAACTACATAAAAGACCCTATATTGGTCATCCAGGATACCAAAAAATGATCACTGCCACTAGGAAACAATTTTATTGGCATGGATTGAAGAAAGACATAGCCGAGTACTTAGCCAAATGCATAGAGTGCCAACAGGTTAAAGCAGAACATCGACACACAACAGGATTATTGCAACCTTTACCAATCCCATAATGGAAATGGGAAACCATCTCCATGGATTTCATCATTGGATTACCAACCTCAACCAAACAGAACGACGCCATTATGGTAGTGGTGGATAAATTGAGCAAGTCTGCTCATTTCATCCCTGTCAAATCAACTTGCAAAGCAATCGATATTGCCCAGGTATTCACGAAGGATATATTCAGACCACATGGTATGCCGAAAGAGATCATGTCTGATAGAGATACAAAATTTACTTCCAACTTTTGGAAATCATTGATGGTTGGCTTAGAAACCAAATTGTTGTTTAGCACCGCCTATCACCCTCAAACTGACGGACAGACAGAAAGAGTGAATCAAATACTTGAAGACATGCTAATAATGCATGTAATGCATCAACCCAAGAAGTGGGAAGACTACCTACCACTGGTAGAATTTGCCTACAACAATGGCTACCAAGCATCCTTAAAGATGAGTCCCTTCAAAGTCCTCTTTGGTAGACCATGTAACACTCCAGTTAGCTGGAGTAATCCCGTAAAAATGATTTATTTTGGACCCGACATGTTGAAAGAAATTGAACAGAAGGTGACTAAGATAAAACAAAACCTGAAGGTCACTCATAACCGACAGAAAAGTTATGCTGACCAAAAGAAAACTCCAAGAGAGTTCAAAGCGGGAGATCATGTATATCTCAGAGTTAGGCCCAGGAAGAGTTCCCTAAAAATGGGAGCTTGTGACAAGTTGGCACCTCGGTATTGTGGGCCCTTTGAGGTTCTAGATAGAGTGGGACCTGTAGCCTACAGGCTAGCACTTCCTCCCACAATAAAAGAACATAATGTTTTCCATGTTTCATTATTGAAGAAATATGTACATGATGCTAATCATATAATTGACTGGTTTGTGATCCAAGTGGAATAGGAGGGAGAATTTCTACCAGAACCCCAATGCATACTGGATAGAAAGGAAACCCCGCTCCGGAACCGAACCATTGCACAGGTCAAGGTGTAGTGGAGACATTTTGGCACAAATGAGGCTACATGTGAAATGGAGGATGCCATGAGACATGCATATCCGATTTTGTTTACTTCTGTACATGCATGTCTTGTTGATAGATAAGAACATCGAGGATGATGTTCCTTTAAGGGGAAGGGAATTGTAACACCCTGTTTTCCCCAGTTTGTAAAAATAACTATACTGGCCAAGAACTGTGGCAAACCCAAAAATGTGAATGTGTGATGTGAATGGACCTTGTGAAAAAGGTCGATGAATGTGAATAATATTAAGAACATATATTGCAGGACTGCTGAGAGGGGATATGCTGAAAAAGAGACCACGATGGCTGAAGAAAGGCGGTGGAAGGCACCTAGAATGGTGGCGTTAACTTCCACCAAAACCAATACCGTATTTTGACTTCACTGGCCCGGAGAACCAAGAGCGGATCGCTGGCCCCAAATTAAATGACTCTTCAGGATTGGTAGGTAAAGGGATCCTCATGAGCAATGAGGGATGGGGGGTGAACCGCCCATCTGTAGAATCCTCAGACCTGACCATTGCGAGGAAAATCATGCCACACACAACCTCGCCAAACAGATAAAAGGCAGGAAGTGTGGGCGATCAAGGGAGACGCGAGAGAAAGAGGAAGAGAACTCTAGAAAAATACAGAGTGAGTGGTAGCAGAGAAGAAGGAGAGTAACCTTCATTCTCAGTCACTGGAAAACAAAGACACAGTCTCGCAGCATTGTGGTGTCAGCTCGGGGGTGGCTAGTGGTAAATCCGTTGGGATTCGTTGAGCCTATGGTTGGGCGGAAACGAGCACCCCTCTCAGCAGTTGCAGTCACATCCGATGTTATTTCTTATAAGTGTTTACATATTGCATATTGAAATTTATATGCTGGCATGTATTCTCATAGTCTGTGCAGTTTGTGAATGGTTTGAGTATAAGACTGTCTGTGTAGTGTTTTGATAAGAAATGGTGCATGCTTTTACTAGAAGGACCACGTATGGCTTATGTTATAGATAGATTTGTATATATATATATATATATATATATANAGTCTCCTTTTGGGAGATTTATCTGATTATTCATCCCTAGGAATACCTGGAATAGACCTCCCCACAGAGATACCCTTCTTGGAGAGCTTACCAAGAACCTGAAAAAGGATTTGAAGGCACAAGTCTTAGTAACCCTGTACGAGGAAGAATGATCCTCTTGAAATCCGGAAATAACAACGTACGGATAGGTTTCGATCGACGGAAGAGATCTCGTCGGAATATTTGTGGGCATTCATGACTGTTAGGTTGGAGGAAGAAACGAGGATGTTACATGCCTTAACCCTTTTCCTTTATCTTCGTGAGTAGCGAAGAAATCGGGACCGTAGATCACCAAGGTCTGTGAGAGTATTTGGACCGTTGGTTTTTCCATGTCCAAGGAGCAGTGGGAGAGTGCACAGCGTGGGAGGATCTGAACCGTCAGATCTTAGTTAGAAAAATCGACAGCCAATGGATCTGTTAGGAGATACATGAGGGTTAAGCCCTCGTGAACAAGGGCGAAAGTCTCGAAAGAAGATTCGGTATCGGGGTTTCAGATTTCGAGAATTCAGGACTCCTGATGACAAGAGATCGGGACACTCCATGGTGGAAATCCCGAAATAGATCTGGTCTGTCTGATTAAGGGAAGCCACGTGTCACAAGATCCTTTTGGAGGATCCAAGGTCTGTAATGACCGTTAGATTTGAGGAAGAGACACAGACCTTAATTCCATGACCCTTTTTACCCTTGCAAGAGATGAAGGAATCAGGACCGTAGATCCCCATGGTCCATGGAAGTACCTGGACCGTCCATCTATAGAGTACACGTGGTTGTTGGTAAGCGCTTCGGCGTTTCGGCACCCGAGAAACCAAAGGGCAAGAACCCTTGTCTTCGCGAGTTGCGAAATCCCGATCACCGAAACCCCGAAATGGCGTGAGGTGTGAATTAGATTAAGGAAATTCAGGATTTGATCGTGACCATTGATCATCCCAAAAAGGATCCCTACTGTTGATCTTGGCTGAAGGTCACTGTTGTCCATCGGAGGGACACGTGGCTGTTGATCGATGTTTTGGCGTTTCGACATCTGGGAAACCAAAGGGAAAGAAACCTTACCTTCGCAAATCGTGAAATCCCGATACCCGAACTCTCAACATGCTTGGTAATAGAAAAGAGAAGTCCCGAAGTAATCTAGACCATCCATCAAAGGAGACATGTGGTGAGCAGTCAGAGTTTAGGGAAAAGTACCGAAA
The DNA here is from genome assembly GCA_009831015.1 of Picea engelmannii. Classification (NCBI taxonomy): domain Eukaryota; kingdom Viridiplantae; phylum Streptophyta; class Pinopsida; order Pinales; family Pinaceae; genus Picea; species Picea engelmannii. The sequence goes on along the minus strand of ML790333.1, from coordinate 401,336 downwards.
TCCCGTGGACCGTTGGATCCACACTCTTAAGAGTCGTCAATCTCTTACATGAATTTCCATAACGGAATTTAGAGATTTGAATGACAAAGATTCTTGGAGTCGTTTCATTTTGAACTCCCGAATACTGAAACCTCGGAAGGATCCATACCGTTGAATCAAGGGAGGCTTACAGACGTCGATCTCCCTTTGGAGGGAAACTTTGGAGACCTCAGAATTTTTGGGGATTTGAATGGGGAAAGGTAGAAGTCATGCATCACAATTCCCCAAATCATGATAAGATCATAAGTGCTTGGATGGCTTAAGCTCATGGACACAGAGCAGGGTCATGTGGACAAGACCCCAAGCGGGAAATTTTCCACTCGCTAGCCCTGTCAGGGTTCGACGTTTCACTGTTTTCGAGCTTCGGGGTTTGCAGAGTCGAAAGACTTGACATTCTAATAGCACTGAGTTGCGAAGTGCGAAGAGACTCTGTACTAGTTCAGGCCCTGTACTGGTTCGACCCATAGTCATGACCCACAACCACATGGAGGTGAACATATGAGGAACTAGATGACGCTAGGCCCCCGTGAGTATTTCGGGGATTTTGATCCTTGAGAAATCGACGAAAATTTTGATTTTCGTAGTGGGTGTGTTAAAATAGTAGACCAACCCGAATATCAAGTCACCGAAGTAACATTTTACAAAGACAGGTGAATGATCCCGAAAATTCCTGTGACAACCTCTTTTCCGTTCCATAAGTTAAAATAAACTATTTTCTATACAGAACCAGAAGTAGGGCACAAATTGCCTTAAGCTTTTGCAGAACCTATGGAATTAGCTGGAGTAAAAAGAATGTTTCGGAACCCAAATACCTTTCGTCGGAGACTTGGGCAGAACCCAAGGTCGAGGCAGAATGAGAGCTACTTTCCAAGAAACAAAACCCTGAAATTTAGTCTTAATTCGAATAACAAGTAACAAAGGAAAATTTACAAAATAGATAGGGTAAACAACAACAGTAAATACTCATCTTTGGTACACGAATCCGTAACCTCGTTTACCACTTATATTCTGGATGACTGTCTAAGTGAAGAGGAAGGGTGCAGTAAGCCTCTGATGGGTCCTCGCATGAACAAGGCCCACAATTAGTGTCATTAACAACCCTTAAATCTTTTCTTTTCAGTAAAACATATCAACAATAAAGATAACCTACCTATATAAACATACTGTAAGCGAAAATGAAACGACAAATATTCTATTAAAGGGAGGAACTGCAAAACTCGTTCAAACAAAAATGTTGTAGTGAATCAAAAAGAAATAGAGTCGTCATGTCTCAATAAGGAGAACTTCTCACTTACAGGAACTTTGGTAAATCTCCTAAGGTCTTCCAGTAAAACGACCGTAGAAAAACAGAGGGAAAATCAAATGCTAGATACAGGAACGAGTATGGAAAGAACGACTTCGACCAGTTCAAGACCATTAACTTTTTCATCAATCAAATCGAGGAATTCTTTCATCGGTGAATCACTCACGGGGTTGACTTATTTCATCGAAAACTGTCTATAGGAAGACAAGGAAAGGTCTGTGAATTAAGCAATCTGTCTTAACAAAAAGGGTTATCGCAGAGAAGGATATAATCAGAGTGAAGGTAGTCGATGACGCTTATCAGAAGACAACCCTGCTAACATTGCCAAAATATATCAAGCTACTTAACCTATCAGGGTTGGGTTTAAGGAAGCACTTACCATCATGCCGTCGGCTATAACCATGGCACGTCTTCCCTTACCACTAGGAGTTCACCCCTGATAAGACAACGTGATATACAGAAGCCCAGGGGCATTCTTTCCACCATGTTTTATAGTCTCGACCTCAAGGAGAACAGAGAAACATCTGAAACCCTTCGTAGGAGAAAAATGTTCGGAAATGAAAAAACCGCGAGCCTCCCTAAACCCTAGGTGACGCATTTTCATCTTGGAAATAAATGAGGGAAGTACATAGGACATGTAGCCATGTGACGATGACAGGGTTGGTATGGTATCTCGGTTATGAAGCCAGACGATTTCAATAAAGATCACATGACATCCATTAATGATTATGCAGACGTTTAACTATTGTGACAGAGAACCATCTCTTCCATTTTAAGGGGTGATGCGATTTGGCACCCTGTCTTAATAATGTTTACCTACCCTTTCTTTAACTGAATCTGAAGTGCTATCCGAGTCAACATCATTCCATTGTTTTTAGGAGCTAACTAACTCACCATGAGAAACTACCGTTTCAAGGACCACAGGTTGACTGTGACTTGGCAGGCACGATAACAGTCTAATGGGAAAGTTTACCCATAACCTTATCAACATAAACGAGTTAAGACTCCCTAAGTATTAAGTTTGACCCATAGATTTATTGCATAGATAAACTTTATGAAAGAAACGAACTCTAATATTGCCTCGATCTTTTACAAGTCCTATGTACATAGGATAAAGAACAATAATGAAGGGAATTTGTATTGTCTTGATACAATCTCCCACTCGTGGTCTAATTAAGATATGATGTCGAGACCTCTTATGGTATGTTTAGGACCTGAATTGTTAGTAAGTTTTTTTTATAATAGAGTCTTATAACAAGTCCTTTTCTTATAGTTCATTTGTGTATGACCAAATTGACATTAGAGTGGTACGATTAGTATCTTGCCTTCCACCAGAAAAACTTGGGTAGGAACAAATAAAAAAAGTTTTTTTTTTATTCTGTAAATTTGAGGTTTGTTACAATTGAGTTTACCAAACACAGATTCAATCGTGTCCCAAGCTTCTTTGGGGTCATCAATATCTTGAAGGTGGTACCTTAAATCAGGAGAGATGGAAATTTTGATTATTCCACATGCTTCGTCATTCCTATTATCCCACTTGGCTTTCTTATCAGCATCCATGGGTATTTTTCCCTTTTCCAAGGTAATCCAGTACAAGCCTTTACTTCTTAATAAATCTTCCATATGAGATTTCCATTAGAAGTAGTTGTTGTTGGTAAGCAAGACAGTACTTGTAGAAGCCATATTAAATATGCAGATAATGTAGATTTAAAAACCGAAACTGATGATCTGGATGGAAAGATCTCAAAAAGTTATGCGGTTTAAAAAAAAATGGCACTGAAAATGGACTTCCGATGTTAGAGTTATGCCATTTTTAAAAAGGCACACTTGGTAACCAAATGACCACGTGATTGTGTAAGTTGTTTTATGAAGTGACCCACTTTTATAAAGAGAAGTGGGGTTCACTTTTACAATGAAGCTACTTTATAACAGAAAAGTTGCATGCAAAATAAATAACTCTAAAATAAAATGTTAAAGCTACTTATAGTGATTCACTTTTATACTTGAAGTTAAATACACTTTACAATTTTAGTATGAACTTTTTCAAAAAATGTAACAAAAAAGAGACTTGAACTCAAGACCTCTTACTTAATAAGACAACTTTTAACCAAATGATCTAGCAAAACATATTGTAATGTTCAGAAGGAGGATTGTTGTTGTTGTTGTTGTTGAAGACAATCTTGTAGAGCTTGCTAAAAAAAACCTCTTTTCACACAAGAAAAAAATTTCGCTTCTTGATGACAACAAGGGTTAGATCTCAGTTAGCTTACCCGAAAGATGCACCTTTTCCTATATGTTTCTGATTTGCCGAGATCGCACAGGGAACGAGGCAAAGAACATACGCAGATCTAAAAGAGTGGCAACCCAGAAATATATAAAACAAAACATAAATAAAACCAAAATACTACTCTGCACAAATTTTAAAAAATGTGGATTCAAGCTTTATACCTCCTGATCTGAGTGTAATGGTCATATCTTGGGCAAACGAAAACCTTTTCGAGTAAAACAAAAAGTGTTCCTGAATGAAACAAGCGCTTCAAATGCAATGGAATGGTCCTCTTAGCCCATAAATGTACGAAAATGACAGAAAGTGGAGATGAGGAAACTCGGCTTCACGATCTCGATCTTCAACAGGAGCGGGTCTCAAAACGGGCTCTGATACCATGTTCAACAACACATGTATTCCAACAGAGGATAGACACCTTCAGTAACCACTCACATAATCAGATCAAAGATCAACACACCGATATTTTCACGTGGTAAAACCCCTACGGGGAAACATCCACGGCCCCAACCAACGTGGCCAATTGGAGCAGTGTATTAATGCAAAGAAAAAGATTACAGAGAGATTTTACAAGAGAGTTTCTCACAATCGATCATCGGCAAATGACCCTCCATGCTCTTTAAATAGAGATCATGGACCAATCGGGTGTTAATCCACGGATCAATGGTCGTTAAGATCGATGAGAGTATGAACCGTCGGATCACTCTATGTCGGGAACATATCGTGACCGTCGGATTTCCTAACTACAAATGCATACTAAAGAAACATACTAGAAAAAACACTTTTACCTAACGACACAATAGACCAAGTAGATCTTACTAACTCCTAAGTGTCTAAATATCCTAACATTAATCAAATCACTTTCATTTTCATTAAGTCCATGGTACATATTTCCTAACAAATAATTTCCCATAAGGATAATTTTATGGTTGTTCTAGGAACTTCTTTTAGAGTAGTTTTGATTTAGCTTGATGAATGTTGGCAAATGAATCTTAAATCTAATTCGGCTCATAAGAAACTTGAAATATTGATGGGATGCATTCACATTTGATGGACTACTAATTTAATCACTTCATTACTCATACTTGTGGACAACTTTCAAGAATATCCTAAAAGGTCCAAAACCTTATCACAATTGAGGGTTGAGGAAGTCAAAACCCTACCCCTAGATGGTTATCTAGCTATCTTAAATATCCAGTTGCTAAGAGGATAAGGGGTTCCATTCATTGAGTTTCTAGGAGGAGAAGAGGTTCCATTCTTTTGCATTGTATCTTGTTCCATAGCTGAGAAAAAAAATCTATGAGTACAGTATTTTATGAGCATAATAGAGGAGGATGATCTAGAGAAGTCGTTGAGGCCATAGTGCCGAAAGGTAACTCCATAGTGAGTTTTCATTCCTTTGTATGTGCATTTTATAATTGAAGCAAAGACAACATAGCATAGGCCTCACCTTCTAATTGGGTTTTCTTCTGTATTGGATTTCTCAGATCAAATCTTGTGTTAATTTGTGTGGATGACATTTTTTTGTGTCTTTTCTTGCTATAAGATAGAGATAATAAATCTGGGATGCAACAAAATAAATTTCATAAATATAAGATTTCATAATATTATAAGATATGTTGTGACCAAGTATTCCAATAATTATTGGAACATTATAAAAATTTATAGTTTTATAGATGTAAGTGCTTACACCTCGTTCCAATATCCGGGCACTATCAACTTCTACACCTTTTTGCTTTCCTTCCACTTTAAGCACTTTAAAACCGAATAGTGTTAAATATAAACTTCAAGGGAAAACCATTGTTTAAAGGTGAAATAGTGTTGAGCATGCATGTTATCATCCCTAACACCCCAACATCAAACCATGGTTAGTATCCTTCGTATATAATCGAGCATGACAGTAGCATGAGCACTCTTGTGCAACGAGGCATCGTGAGGATAATGAGGAATCAATGAAGGAGCTTATTAACTCGTGCTTCTAGGTAGCACACACCTTTTGGCAACATCATTTAGAAATAGAGCTCTTGGTAAGTGGTCTGACCTTTGAGTTTCAGCTTAATTGACTAGCTATCCAACTTATAGATTAGCAACCTCTATTGCTTTTCCAAATCGCTAGCGTAGACCGTGTACACCTTTTGACATCATTCAGATATACAACTCTATTGAAGTGTGTTGACCCTTGACTTGGATCATAATTGACTAGTTAGGGTACTCATAGATTGGTAATCTCTATCAATGCTTTTCTGAATCCTTCTTATTTGGCCATCTAATCTCAGTTATTTGATAAAAAGCTAAAAAAAGTATTAATTTTACTTGGGATTTGAGTGGTTTGTTAGGTAGACTCAGTGACATTACACTACTTTTTAACAATTCAAAAGAGTTGTGTGCTCTATCCTAGAAAGCATCTAAAGAGTTTTCAGTTTCCTTCTGGCCGTCGGTCATAACGAATAGAGACTTCTAAAACCACGCGAGGCTTACAGTGCCTCGTTTAAACTTCCCCACTGTAGTTTGAAAGGTAGCTGGAATGACT
>ML790333.1:366945-377579 GCA_009831015.1 Picea engelmannii | reverse complement strand
CGCAGTGCCGACAAAGAGAACCACAACCAATGCTGCAGCAGCAACAACAACAACGGGCAATTTAGTCGATGATTGCATTTTCACAGAAATAGAAATAGAAACAGAAATGATCGTCCGTGCTTGAAGGCAGAGTGTTATGTCATTTTATAGTAGAAACCAGCCAATTTACGTCCACATAAAATTTCCTTTCCCAGCACGGCATGAGTGAGTGAGTGCAGCTGTCAACCTGGCCGTCACATTGTGGCCAGTTCAACAATCAATTTGTGAACAGCAAGAGAAGGCAGAACGCTACTACAGCTCCCGTTATCATTAATGGAAGACAAGGACTGGCGTTATTAGAAACCCGATATCAACAAATTGTCTAGTGCCAATACTGTACGCGTCTCAGACAATTACATTCCAATTTGAATGTTTGTTTTAGTGAAAGTGCATGTTTGGGCCACTAAAAGGCTTCTTTAAGCAGGAGGCCAATTTATAAGTATTGTCGGAAGTGTTCATCACGGCTCGTTGACTATCTTTAAATACATTAAAAACTGTACCCGTAGTTCTCCCCACTATAAATTCATCCACTGATCCTTCTCGTGAACCCGGCCAGCCCTCCTGTTATTAACAAGGGAAAGTTGGCCCCGTGAGTGATTCAACTAACTCCGCCGTCCGTTGTTACTTTCTCCTGGCTGGGGAAGTCCTATATAAGGGCTGGACCCGGCCAGTCTTTTTCATTCTTTTATGCTTGTGGTAGTTATTCGACGGGCTCATTTGCAACTGGATTTTATGACTGTTTTCCCCACCTTTTTCACCTTAAAGACTGGCTTCATTTGCAAGAGATTGTCTTTCCCACATTTTTTCACCTTAAAGACTGAGTAGTGGTTAGGTTTTGGCTGATTAAAGACTGACTAGTGCTTAGGTTTTGGTTTTGGTTGATTATAGTGGAGAATAGTTTTTGATGATTAAAGACTGATTAGTGCTTAGACTAGCATAACTACATAATTGTGGCTAATCAACGTCTAAAGAATGATAAGATTAAAAGAATCCTTAAAAGAATATATTAAATTTTATTATTGATTAACAAATAAAAGGTTGTCTTCATTTATCTGGTATTAATATTTTAATTTCTGTTAATCACTTAAGTGGCAATCAGTGAGCTATCAAAGTAATTTTTAAATATGATTAAGTAAATGTAAAAAAGTAAACACTAATAGCTAGGAAGTTAATGATTGAAATCACAACCATTTATTTTGTGTCACTACTAAGAATATTCCAGCCATATTTAATCATGTCCATAGAAAACTTATTAAGCACTAAACCCCTATTAAATCTGCCCATTATCAATAGGTGTATGACTTTCAGGGTAATTATAGTTGATTATTCTTGACCATACTTTATTATGGTTGAAAATGGTTAATTATTTTCAAGTTTTGAATAATGTGTTACTCAACCAAAATTAATTATAATAATATTTGTTAATAATAAATTATTATGTAGAACTTCAATTGAATAGCTTACTAAAAAAATTTAAGAGTAAATAAACCCAACTCATTATTTATAAATATATTTAAAATTTACTTTTATACTTAGTATTTTTATTTTTTTATATAAATAAACTCATAATATTAATATATTTTGTTATAAATAATTCTTAAAGATAGCTAATGAACAACACTGGTAAAAAAAACCTTCATTTATTTTATAAATTTTTGTATGAAACTAAACATCACATCCATCTATCTTCACATCTTTGTTAGCTAGTTTAGCTTCGTTAATGTTTTTTCTCTGTCCCCGGGTCGTCTTCCTTTGTTGGTTGCAGAGAGTTTGGTGATGTACACTTAAGGCATCGTCACCCTGCCACTCCCTACGTTCTAATTCTCCTACGCGCATAGCTGAACTCCTCGGTACACTCTGACTCACTGTTCCTTCTCTTGCTCTGGTGTTACAGGTTCCAAATCGTTGTTCTGTTCTTTTGTCTTCTATCGGTGCAAGGATATTCGATTCTACAGTCTCGTGCTCAGGTTAGTTGTCCAAATCTCCCTTCGCTGCAACTGCAGTCATTATCGGGTTGCTATTGAACCTTTAGGGTTACGCTTTGGTAGCTTAGTACGTAGGGTTTTCTTTGGTGCAAGTATTTTCTTTACTAAGAGCATCTATTGTACAATATCCTTACGGTATCGAAACAAATCTCCATATATTGTAGAGAAATTTAGGCAAACACTTAAAATTACAGAGCACACAGTGTCCCCAGGTCGAAATCGGAAACTTGCAATGTATTGTATGTTTAGGTTTAGGTTTTTAGGCTTTCTATATAGTACGTTGCACTTTGAAATTTGCATGACCATTGTCAAAAATAGCCAAGAACGAAGCGATGTTGTTTATAATATGGGCACGATTTATAACCAGAATAATAAAGATGTAAACCTATTTTCTCTCAGACAACAAGAATTCATCATATTATATATTAACATTTACTCCATTTCCTTGTGCCACCCTATATTTTAACATTTTAGAAAGTAAGCTCGAGGAATGGAACAGGGGTTTATGATCCTTAGATGGGGTTTTGGAGTAATTTACCTATTAGCTTCAAGTTACAATTCTATTTATTTCTTTCCTATCAATTTATCCAAATATATATTTTCGTGAGTTATGGCTGGGGATTACTTGTCTACAAGTGGTATTGGACCATAGATTTGAGGATAAGCAGTGGAAATATTTTCAAGGATGAGGAAATAAATGTTTTGAGACTCTGAGTAGCATTTTATGTTCAGTTAGAGGTATTTCCTTTTGTCACCCTATATTTTTACATTTCAGAAAGTAAACTAACATGTTGAAGCCAAGGAATTTCAACAATTATGATATACATGCATTTCATTTGGTTGGCTCTTCTCATCAAGATATTTTTTTATAGTCTCAGTATGTTGTATAAGTTTGTTGGTTGTTGTTCTTACTTTTTCCAATAATCCCAACTTTGTATTAATTTATGTGCGAGACTCAACCCCCTCCCCCTGGAGAAACAATGTGAGTTCTTTATTATTTCTAGTTGAGGAGAGTATGTCGTTGTAATATGGCACATATCTTAATTCCACACTCGGGCATCCTTATTTCCCCATTATTATTATAAGGTATTTTATTATTTGGCTAGGAGGCTATGCAACGTCTCTGGTCACGAGTCCATTATTATTTCAAGGTATTTTATTATTTAGCTCGAAGGCTTACAACATCTAACGTGAAAAGCTTGCAACGACAATTCTTTTTGCAAGACTTGTAAAGCATCAATTCTAAGTTTTTACCCTAAGCACCCTATTTCTTGAACTTGGGTCATTCTTGCACATGAGCTAAGGCTAGATCACAACCCATTATTTTTTTGAAAGACTTTTAAAGCATTGATTATAAGTCATTTGCAATAGCTCCCTATGGAGGTATCTTTAATTCTTGGAACAACTTCTTCTTGATTTTTGCATGTGTTATATTTCTTGCATAATTTTACTTCTTGCATATGTTTGAGAATATGCTTAAGATGATATTATTTTTTTTTCCATATAATCGTAATTGTTTTATTTGCTGATATTAACAACATTACATTTGAAGCAAATAAAATCATATAGAACCTTGTAGCATAAAGTGCAAATTCACCTGTTAAATATTCATTCATTGCAAATACAATGACAATATTGTCTCTAATGCAATGCTCATTGAGCGTGTATTATCTACAACATTGTACAATATGATACAATCATAAGTTACAATATGACAAAGGATGGTTTTTGAGAAATGAATCATATATTACCTCATGAAACATAGAGTTATATTATGCAACATTGAGTTACATCAAATAGGGAACAACATGATTGTGAGGAAATTCAGGTCCTAATAAGGATAAAAATGTTAACATATGACATTGTTCCCCAATAGATAGGAATTCAATGTCTTTATAGAAATAACTCAACTTATCTTTTACAAGAAAAGATAATTCTTCCTTCAGGAGCCTCAAATCCCCTGAGAGAGGAGGGTTTCAAATAATAGTGTCCTCACACCGAGGTGTCCATAGAAAGTAAATATTAGACAATCAAACTATGCACCATAATAATTAATAGCCGTGCCCAATCATTTAACTATTTCTATATAGAGGACTCTTCCAAGAAAGGAGGTAGTGAAAAAATACTTAAATTTGGTGTGAAACATTTCCTAAAAATTCTTAGCAAACATGCATTTCTAGAAGACCACATAGCATGCATTTTTGCAGCATCAACTATTGGAATCTCGGTCCTTGGTGGAGCATAAATCACCCCAATCCTAAATCCTTGTTATATTTGTTGGTAGCCCCAAGACAATCAATGAGAAATTTTGCATAAGAGTGTTTACCAATGGACAAAACCCTTGAGGCAGCTCATGAATCATCTTGTACAGGGAATACATTGAAGTAGTTTCAAATTTCCCTATGTTTAGTGGGGAATACATTTACATATTCAAAGTAGTAGACCTAGTGTGCATTGACAATTGTCCAAATATTGGAGATATACCTTCAGAAACAAACAATTGTCCAAATATTGGAGATATACCTTCAAAAACAATGAAATGGTCCATACATATTTGAAGGAATGATAGAGGATATAACAACACGATCCTTAACTAATTGCATGTGACTTTTTGGGTTGTTAACCTAAAAAAAAAATTCATTGCATTAGCACTCACCATTGGATTCTTGCTTCCTCTTTCTGAAGATTTGTGTACTTTGTTAGAATATTATATTCTTTATAAAATCCATAATTCCATCCAAATTTGTGAATAGGCATGTTATTAGAATCAATCATTTTATTTCTAAATTAGTGTGCAGTGTCTCTCGAAACCTCTCGAAACCTTGTACTTGAAATTAGAGAATTTGTCAATGTCTTCAATCTGATAACTTGGGTTGTTGTTTGCAAATGGATTATCCGATTGTCGACATTTTACTCCTCCAATTTATGTGAATATTACCTTGTGCAATGGACTCTAACCTAGTTTCATTTCCTTGAACAAATTCCTTGGTCATTCATAGGAGGTTTTGGGACATACAAAGTGCTTTTAAAATATGAATAATTCTCAAAGAAAATATGAATCATTCTCAAATACAAACTTATTTCCCATTATAAGAGCTACATATCAAATGTCAAATATTACATATGAGTAGGCACAAAACCAACCACAAAATAGTTACAACAAAATTACCCATAGGCATTGCTCTTTGAAATTCTTTAGAATCAGAAGAAAGATTAATTTTTTCATTTGGAAGAACAACATAAAAGATTGGTAAGCATATAACGTAACCTTTTTTATTTCATGGTTGCAATACAACACTACACTCGTACCCAATATAGCGTGTTCAACATTAAAAGTTTATTTCTAAATGCTGATCAAAATTTGTTGTTTTTTTTCTCTAGGTACTTGGAGGCATATAGAATGGTGCAGAACTGTACATTATGCACTGAAGTGTCTTTTTATCCAAACCTGAGTCAAGCGATTATTTCATATCTCCTTCACAACACGACACTAAATCACGTCCTCCAAACTAAGAGAGAAGTTCGCAGAAAGATTACAAATAATGAAACACACCATATTGCCCTTATTGAAGGGCTAAAAACAACAAAAAAAATATGGTGCCAATGATATTGTAGTCTTCACCAAATCAAAATTGATATGTAATCAAATGAAAGGAATTTATCAAGTTCGAAAAGACAATCTAAAACCTCTTCATAGAGAAGCAAGAATTGATACTGCTCAATTTCAATGTTTTACCATAAATTACCATGTGGAGATTAAGAGGATGTCAAGCGATTTAGTGTTAGGAGTAGTGTCAATTGTAAGTGAAGGTTTCAAACATGACTTGGTATCACCATATATTCCAAAAAAATTCATTGATGGACATCGATATAGATCGCTAAAGTGTGGATTCTTTCTTTTGATGAATGTTTTTGTGTCTCTAGTGGCATGGTCATTTCACTAAAGAAGAACCCATTACTATATTACATTTGCTTCAAATTGTAATATATCAGGTCTCTTGTAAGGGTGATAAGGTTGAACGAGGATTTGTATAAATCCAAACTTTTGTGTATGGTTCTTGATTAAATAAATGGGTGTTTTTGAGGTTCTAACTATTTTTTTTTGTTATTTTCCCATGTTTTCTAGATCAAATCATGACACCTAAACAAATGATGTTTCTTGAAATATTCACAAATGATTGTATAACCTATGTTTTCCACACCTGCATTATCTTCTTAGGGCCTTGTTTTACTACAAACATGGTAGAGTATTGATTTTGACCACATTATCTTTGAATCTTGTGTTCAAAAATGTGTTATAAGAATGCCTCAAACCCCATATATATATGTCTATGTTAAACATATGGTTCTTGTTGGTGGTTTGATAGGGTTGGATGTCAATTATTTCCAAAAATGGGAATGCATGATTGGAAAAATATTTTTATACCTCCTTCTTATCACTACAATCAATTTTTTAGTCTAGTGCCTTAAAATCTAGATTCATATTTGTAAAATTAAAAGTTTTAACTTAAATTCTTAATGGAATAGAAATAATATGGCTTATTATAAATACCATGCATCATCAAATTCTTAATTATGCAAAAGTGATTGAAGTTTTTGTATTAAGTGAATCTAAATTTCTCCACAAGTTTTCAAAGGAATAATAAGGTTATTATGTTCTATTGGTTGGACATTGATTGATTCTATATTTAGAGGAGTTTCCCAGTGCAATCACTTGGATGTTGCTATGTTGGATAGTCATTTAAATATGATTATCTTTTGTGTACTATGGAACCAAAATAACCTGCAATTTATTCCTCTTATGGTTTACTATATGTAATAGAACATTCATTTCCATGCTCATTTAGGTTTTTTGACTACCAAATGGCTCATCTCCAGCTTCAGTTTCTTATGCTAGAATTTCAAAGCTTATGATGATGTTCTTGAAAGTTATTTTAACGTGCTTGATTCTTTTGCATCCAACACTATTTCAAAAAATTTATTCTATTATAACTTTGATAACATTCCTCTTAATAATTATTTCATGTAAGTTCTGCTAAAGCATTTCTTGTAGTGAGAAACCATATTTCATTAGCACATTTTGGTTCCATATAGTTTGTATTGCATCTTTCCACAACCTAATTGTTTAATGCATCTTGTTTCTCAAGCCCATTTTTCATGTGAATTGTCTCCTATTCAAGGCAAGAAGTTGGCAATAATCTATGACTTAATGTTGCATTCATTGATGTTGGGTTTAGTAGTTTATTAATTTTTCCTCATTTCATGGAATATTGGTATCTTTTACTTGGGTAGAATACTATGCATTCATAAAAACTATTAATGTTATTTTGAATCTTGATTCTTCATGATGTCTTCCATCGGATGGGTTAATAATGATGTTCTCCTTATTTCTAATGATTAATAATATAAATACTAGAATATTCACTCTAGGGACCTTTTTAAGAAAATATGTTTTAGTAATGTAAAAATAACTTTCAATAAAGTTGCCTATGGTTTGTTCCAACAAAATGTTCGAAGTCAACCTAAGTTGGCTACAGGTTGAGGAACATCGTCCCTTTTTTTCTCATTGGTCCTTTTATGAAGAATTGATGAATGGTTGTGTTGATAGATTTTCCAGTTGATGAATGGTTGTGGTGACAATTTCTACTAAAGATGATGAAGACCCTCTCTTGAGAGAATGCGTGATCACCTTTTGTTGTTGTATATTTATTGGGTTTCCATAGGCTTTGGCCCCTTTTTTATTATGTATATTTTTGAAAAACAATAAGGCTAAATCCCATTATTAGTGATAGACTTGATTTAGGACATATGGAAATACTTTCAGTAAAAATTAAAGTTTTTCTAATGTGATGTTGTTGCCATCTTTCTGAATGTAGCTTTTGATATCTTAAAATTAATATTACAAGTTTTTCCTTTGGATAAAAAAATATTCATTAAATATATTTCATTTTTTTTATAATCTATTTGTCCTCGATCACAATTTCCGATAAATTATTCTTACAAACAATATAGAGCCCAATTAAGCAACAACCCCTACATTTATCAAAAACAAAATATAAGTGAAAAGCATTCAATGAAAATATATCAGTTGTAACAGAAACAAATGGAGATATTTCCAATTGAAAAAAAATTGCTAGAGAGAAAAGAAGTCACAAAACACACTCTCGATAAAAATTATGCAATCGAGTATGGTTGAAAGATTACTATTTTGTTGTCAAGATACAAACAATGTATGTAATTTGTGGAACATCAAATAAATAACTACAGGTTCTGAAAGAAAGGATTTCTTGGAAAAATAAGGTGAAGCAATTGAATATGAAATTAAATATGATGAACTAGTAAAATATGAGAAGGTGATCGGGACCATGCCAAAGAAAATCAAAACAAAAGTTAATGAGAATCATCCAAGTGTCTCTGAAACTATAATGTTGAATCCAATGGATGAATTTGTAAGGGAACACAATGAGGTTCAACTGACATATCATTGGGAAATTTCTCTTGACAATGGTACATCCACAAGAAAGGTAGAATAGATTGTCAAACTTCTGAAGGAGCAACAATCACATGAATCACTTTTTCTTGCTTGTGGCTCATGCATCACTATGCGTGCCATTTTAAGCAAAAGGAAGAAAACAAGTACAATTTATGTCAATATATTGGTCCAAGAACCTAATAACAATGAAAAAGCTTCTCTTTTAGAATATAATGAACAAATAAAAGAAGATCAAAATGACCAACCAAATATCCCGCATGAAGACACTGATGAAAATGAAGTTTATGGATGCTTGGCATGCTTTTCAATTTTATTTCTACAAGGTATAACTCTTTGGGAACTCAAATCAGTAAAAAATGTGATAGGATGTATTGTTTATTCATTATGAATCATTTTTCATTGAATTGGTCAACCCTAGAAACTTGAACCAGACAGGAACTAGACAAAAACTAGAAACAAAATCAGAGCACAAAAATTGTCTACCAAAAAATACATAAAAGATTCAAATTTTGAAAAAAAAAAATTACTCATATACATCCATATGAATCCAAACCATTATATTGAAATATGCAAAGTTTCTCACATATATAAAGTAAGGGTGCATATAACCAAAATAGCATTGAGTGAAATCCATATTTATGGTATTTCTTACAATTGTTTGTAGTCTCTCATACACTGATTTGAACCTTGCAAACTTGTTACCCTGTGTCTTTGATACTTTTCCTGTTACCAATAACAATTGTCAGGCATATCAATAATCTTCCATGTACATATTTCTTGTATCTTTTGCATTACATCAATTGGAGTTATTGGATAGTTCATTGGTTGGAGATCATATTTTTCATCCTCTTCCTGCATGATCTGGATTATTTTCGGCATGAAATGAGAGCGGAGATATAATCAATAAATATACAAAGATATCTCATATATCCAATAATATAACATAAATATATCAGAGATGAAACTATAAACACAAAGATACAGTAATACACAATTTCTATTAATGAGCGAAATGTACAAAACTGTAGAAATACAGAGTGAGAGACTCGCTAGAATGGTGGCATCTTATCTCTAAGAAGATATGTGATGGCTACTCACATTCACAAGAAGATGAATGTTACAATGAGACTCCAAATGCGTTTTCATCATAAATAAAATCCAAAACCATAACCTCAGAAGATGAAGAGCCAATTGTTTTATGGGTGTCGTTTTGGGTAGTTTGGTGTATCAACTTCCTGGGGGCGTAACTTTGGCATACGATCTTCGTTTGGGGTGCTTGATAGCTCGTTGGAAAGGTATCACCAAAGAAAATAATTTTTGGGGCTCAATTAAATCCTTTTTCTATCTTGGAAGTTATTGATCCTTAAAAAATCAATCCCCCATCCTTAGGAAGCAATGGTCTCCATTACGTTGAGTGCCCAAGGGAGAGGGAAAAGCGTTTGTTGAATATGCATCTTGATGAGTTGTTTGTCTTGTTGGAGAAGTTGTGTTTCTTAGCTTTTTGAAGGCTGTCAAAAACCTGTTGTTGGTGAGGTTGAGTCTATTCAACTAGTCATACTACATGAGAGGACTGTGTGCAAAAGGAATCTTTTCACTTTGCTGCAATCTTGTCAACCTGATTCTGTTGGATAGAAGGTGCTTTGACCGAGGTTGTAGTAGTTGCAATGTCCTCATCTTCACCTTTTGAATAGATTGTGAAGAAGGTGAATTTTGTGGTATGAGATACTACCTAGAAACACTGTTTAGGTGGGATAGTATTTGGAACCACCTTTGGTATCCTGTAGAGATGACCCCTCAGAGTAACAATGACACTACGGGGTTGAGACTCATAGATAACATGGTGCTTCCACATATATGGTTGGAACAAGAGAACATCATAGACATCCAGTGGGGAAACATCACATAATACCTCATCCTTGAAGGACTGAATGGTGTATGGCAATCGACACTGATGGATGACATGTAGATCTCATCCATGGTGAAGCCACCCGATGTTGTATGGTTTCGGGTGTGGCATTGTCAACAATCCCAACTATTTGATGACCTATGTTGAGATTAGGTTGTTTTGGCTTCCACTATCAACTATAAAATGCATCAGGGTCCCCTTCACTCACATA
>ML790333.1:347343-357463 GCA_009831015.1 Picea engelmannii | reverse complement strand
AGATGTTGTAGATTTAATATATTATACATTTAATTTTTCAATTTTATATTATCATACTCATTCATTTATTTTTATTCCATCAACTATATTAAAATTTTCCAATGATAGCTAATTATTGATATTCAATTGTTATTTTTTCATATAGTTGGTCGAGAGTGGGATGATCTACATTTATACATTGAAAACAATATTGATTGGATGGAGTATTGGATAGAACGATGTGAAGAATACTATGGTAGGTTATAATGGGAAGGGGTCAGTAAGATGATTAAAAAAGTGCATCGTTATCAACCTGAATTTCTTGATCTTACACAAAGGGAAATTGATTTACCCTTTGGTTTAAAAGATAAAAAGGCAAGTATATTCACCCACATTTTTATAGTTATTTCTAATTATATCAATGTATTTGGTTTGTTTATTTGTTCTTGTATGGACTAAAATTTGACATGGTTAGACTAGATGCATACAATGATGGTATGGGAGGGTTTCCATACTCAAGCATGACTCACACAAACAATTCGACAATAAAACAACAAGCCTAAAGAATAATTAATTTGAATGGGGCCAATGTTGAAATTTTCCCAATTTGTGCTTTATGGACTGAAATTTGACATGGTTAGACTGGATGAATCCATTGATGGTTTGGGAAGGTTTTTGGACTCAAACATGACTCAAAAAAATATTTCTACAATCAAACAACAAGACTATAGAATCATTAATGTGAATGGGGCCAATGTTGAAATGTGTTCTAGTGGTTTCTAGGAAGAAAACGGTGGTGTCTTGGAAATATAAAGAAAATTTCATCTAATGTGAAGTTTTATCAGTGATGTCAATTATTTCTTTTGTTCTTAGGTTTCAAAAACAAAGATCTACCATGAATGTAAATTGTACAATTTATTTTTTACTTTTGACGAGAGATTTTGGCTTCAAGTTTTTTCTCAATTCGAGCTAGGTTTAACTAGTGGGAATGGAGTTGTGGGTCATCAAAGCATAGAATATTGACCAGCTGTGAGAGTTCCCAACCCCATGAAAAGTGAGATATCCAACCGGAGAATAACCCAACGCAAAGTGACCGACTCTGAGAGTACCCTTGTTGCATGAGCACAAAGAAGAATAACCTGTGAGAGTGCCCTTGTTGGTTGGAGTAACAGACGAGGAGTAAGGAGTAAGCCAGATAAATAAAAAAATTCCAAAATCAGTAACACATGATTGCATTTAGGTTTTATTTTTTTATTTTAAATTAATTTAATGTATCCTGGTATACCAAAAGTTGTTTTGGAATCAAGAAAAACAAAGACATTGCTTGGTATATTATTGTTATTAAGTTAAGAAGGAAAAGTACAAGGTTTTATTCGGGCCTATTAATAGCCCCCTCATAATACTAACTGTGAGATTCATAGGCCCTCCCCCTCATCATCCCCTTTTCTGACTCTGTGAACCCTTTTTGGTCCCCATCTTCCTTGGACAAGGTTTTGAAATTTTCGGGTAAAAACCTCGTTGGTCGGTTCTGCAACAAAGTAGTAGAACAAACATGCATATGAGCACCATAATTCACAACAACATCCTTCATTTCAAGGGTATCTCCAAAAACCTACATTACAAGAAACATAATCTCAACAATCTGCAATGCCAATATAGACTCAACCATAACATTGTATTATCAAGTGGCCCTAAATGAACAAAATCCATGGAAAATACCTTGAGCATATCACCATCAATTAAATCGTCATTCTAAACTACAACAACCTTAACTATAGTAACATCAACAAGCTCAACTACAACAATAGTGTGGAATAAGATGCCATGCTTCTTAGGCACTTGGAAATACAACTCATTTCTGGCCAGCTGGTAAATTTTTATGGGTCACAACCACTAACCTAATCAAGGTATGGGAAACATACACACTCTTTAGCCACTACACCCATGAGGAACCACTACACCCATAGATCAGTGGTATAATGAAGCTAAATCAATATTCACACTCTAATTAGTGGTATTAACACTAGTGCACAAAAATAGATCTTGCCAATGTCGTACATTGTAATGAACACAATTGGTTTTATCTCCCTCACAATACATTGCCAGCAAAGAAGTCAGTTCTTTATCTCTCGCTCACCATACATTGAAACAAATGTAGTTGGTTCTCTCACCAGAACATATTTTATTAAATCATACACTATGCTCTCACAATGAACTATTTTGAATAGATTCATGTAGTCTTGCGAAAGCATGGTTACTGAACCAACCCATAGATGTTTATCAAAAAATTATTATCATATTCCATTGACAAATAGGATATGCACCCTCTCTATTTCTTCAAAATCCTTCCTCAAATGCAACATGCCAGTGCCACTTTGTGAGTAATAATCATTTCAGTGCTTACTACTCATTGACATGTTAATTCAAATTTCAACTGACGACTTCTTCCTGAGACTTTTGTTTGAAGTTCCCCTTTAGACCTAAAATAAATGTGAATCATAATTATCAAAGGGGAAACTCAAATTTCTAAACATAATAGAGGTCACATTAGCACCATAGCATTAAATTCCAAGTGTAGTGAACTTAGTGGTTTTGGGGATTTAAAAATAGATCTAGGGCTYGGTAGAAATGGAGAGACGAAGTAGGACAAGRACTCTGTACCTCCACACCACCTATATGTGCTATTTCCATGACCTGGTTTAATCAATTTCAAAGTTTGATTTTTATTTTCTCTTTAGCTATGAAGCATGTGAGCATCTAGTTTGAGGCCTTTCTTGGTCATAGTATCCAGGATTTATCTTACTTTCTCCAAGATTTCTACAAATAATTGAGTWAGCAGAGCATAGGTCACATTTCATACAGTTGCATGTTTCTTACAGTCTTTTACAGTTGCATTTTTTTTATAGTATTATATATTAGAACATTTGGTGTTTTATAGTATTAGTTGCACTCTTATTTCAATATGATTCCTGGTTAGAAATTTACTTGCCACATGATAGATGTATGACTTGATGAATGTATATATCCTTGATGGTTGATTATGGTGTTCTATACTCAACACCCCTTCATGCTTACCTACACTAATAATTGAGTATGATGAACCTATACACCTATGTGATTGTTAAATTTTTGGGCTTTATCGATTGGTTGTAGGCTTCTTTTAAATCTGACTGTACTATTAACTTAGATTCATGATGCATAACCAAAATTGAACAATGTAAACCATAGAGAATAATGATCATGCATATTAACACCACAAGTACTCTAGGAAAACTCTATACAGGGAGAAAAACCCCAACAAACAAATCTTCCTTTATTGCAAAGATAATGATTGACCACTTACAACATTTCCACCATGAAAATCTTCTCTTAACTAGCTTGTCAATGACTCAACCCGAACTGAATTCTTGTTGATTAAAACTTTGTTAGAGGTGCCTTTGATAGACTTTCACAACAACATCTTTACGACTGATATTATTTACTGTTACAGGTCTGATATGTTCACCTTATTTGGCAGTTACACATTGTTGTTATAGTTTTTGTTACACCTGTTATATGGTTGATGAACATTGCTATTACATTTGTTGTTACACCTAGTGTATGGCTAATGCACATTATTGTTACAACTGATGTTACTCATGTTTATTCGCCTCTATCTTTGAATGATATTTATGCTCAGATATGGGACCGATATAAGTGTTTTCCTGGATGGATATGTTCCTTTATTTTGGACTGATATGCACCCAGAAAGTGTACTGATATACAGCCTAGTTTTGGACTGATATATGCCCTAGTTCTGGATTGATATCCACCTACCTCCTCTCACTCATATGCAGTATGTATATAATTATTTAGAAATAGGTTCATCTGCATAATTAAAGGAGGAGAAGAGTGGCTTAAAATATCCCAAGGCGTTGCATGTATCCATAACTAAACTTAACTCTTTAATCCTGAATTAGAACTGAAGTAGTGACTTAGTTAGAATTGAATTGAACTAAATTTGAAACTTCGACTTGAACAGAGTTAGCATGTTGACTTGGAACTCCAACTTTCCTAGGTGACTTGGCACTACATGCCATGCCAACTCAGCCTATAATTAGACATTTATGCATGCATGTCGTGCATGACACTTGTTATCCATGCATGACACTTGTTTATTCTTGCATGCCACTTGACATGCATGCATTCCATGCATGCCAATTGGCCCTCATATGATGCATATATATGATTCACCCTCATATGATGCGTACATATGTGGATTCCCTATTAAAGAGATATTTAATCATATGTATGCACCTGTGTTGGACACCTTGCCATTGATTGGTATCATATTATTATTGAAGATGTATACATGTGGTAGATACCTTGGTATGATCATGATTATTGATATGATTGCATACCTTGTTATTATTATTTCTATAATTGGATACATTGATATGATTATTGGTGTGATTATAAATCTTGTTATAATTAAGTGTTATGATTGGATATGACCAAATTTCCTCTTCCAAGTTTCCAAGGATTTTAATGATCCTCCTCCAAGCCTCCAATGAGACCAATGCACCTCCTAAGACATGTACTCCACTGTATCCTTTTCCTCTACATGAAAGTTGTCATGATACATGCATCCCAATGTGTGAGGAACTTTTTAACATTAAGTAATTACCAAATAACTATCTAATGGGCCTTATTCAAAGAAGACAACCTTAGACATTAATGTAACAACTACTAAGTACCCAAAGTAGGGAGGTTATGGTAGGACCCTAACAATATAATTCGTAAAGAGACATTAAGCACCATGCATTACTTTATATTTTATGGCAAGGAAGCCATTTTTCCTTTCAATATATTTCTACCTTATGTGTTGTCATATCAATTGGAAGATGGTTAGAGCTCCTCTACTATCCAAAATAAAAATGATATGCTACCAAATATAGAAGATATCTAAGTAGAATATTGTAGTCCACACACTACCAATAAATTATTAAATGTTGGTTCTATAAATACACATCTAGTGTTAAGAATTTCCAAGTAAGAAATCGTATTCTCATGTTCTATAAACTAAATGATGCTAATGAAATATATCAAATTTTCCATATATTTATATTGATCCAATCCAAGTGAATGATAGTATTTCTATTGGCACATACAAATGGAAAAAGATGGAGGGGAATTTGGATCTCCACCTACTCAATGACCAAATTCTACAACAATACTTTAGTTGTATGACACTAAGGCATCTAGCTTGTATTTAGTAGGTTTTTTGTTTACTTCAATTTTAAGGATTTTAATTCATATTTTCTCTTTCATTTCGTTTTTTATAATTCCATTTTTTATTTTTTGAAATTATATTATTATTACATTTCTTTATACTTACACTTGTTTTCTTTATTTTGTAATTTTGTAATTGTAATTTTTCTTTAGACTTTTAGTTATTTTTCTTTATTTTTTAGAATTTTTGGTTGGTATTGCACTGATGGAAGTTTTTTTTTGTGAATAAAAAGAGGGAAAATCCTATTAAAACTTTTTCAATACAAAAAATAATATGGCAACAGTACGCCAGTTGTTCTTCCAAATTAGCGGAAACCGAAACAGATGGCAAATTGTGATGTCATTATCAAAATTGGCAATCTACCATCTGCCCTACCAAATAGAAACCAGGGAAAGTGGTGGATTTGAGTCTGTGCACCACTGTGCAGAGAAACCATGAAGACTAAACTGGAAATTAAACTAGAAATTAATAGTCAAGTTGTAAAACAAGGACCTAAACATGAAATTGAAAATGTGTTGTAGCAGCACAAGGATCGGAAATGATATCCAAGCCACAGAGTTACCCATTTGCATCGAAGGTTGTGTCGTTGGGGTCAACGTTGAAAGGGCCATTCTGAGGCTGGAGCACAAATGGTCTGGCACAATTTGGGCATATCTGGCCTGTTGGTGCATTTGATTAAGCCTTGTACAACATATCAATTCGTTGATGCATGAGGGTGTCACGATGAATTTGATCTGCCATCTCGCTTCTGAGCTCAAACACAAGCACTAGTTGCTTCGAATGGAAAAGGGAAGTGGATCCTGGCAGAGTTATGGGATTGTCGTAAGTGGTGGTGGTGGAAAGACTGGGACACCTTCCACCTCCAAACCACCGACTGTTGTCCCCTCGCCTGAATCTACCTGTGCCACTTCCTTGTCCCTTGTTGTCTCGAGCCTCTTCTCCGTCCCGTGCTCCTCACTTCCTCTACCTCTCCTGGAATTTTGAATTATGTGGTGTCCTCAAGGTCAAGGTGGAGTAATTCCATGCGGAATTCCTCCTCAATTATGCAAGTGTATTATTCCCTTGCCTCCCACTCTGGCTGGACTATGTCCGGTGCACTAGTGCCTGATGGAAATTGGCTCAGGGGCTGCCAGTTGTCTGGAAAAAGATATAGGAGGGATTCTAGAGGGAACTAGATTGGTTCCTCTAGGATCACCTCCTCAACATACTCCATCGGTGGCATCCTTTTATTCTCCCTGTGCTGAGTGCGGGCTATGGATAAGGCATGCTCTAGATGTTGCCTCCTCCTCTGTCTAGCGGTGAAACTATGTCGGGTAGGGCCACAGGGTGGCCAACCTCTTTCCCTCAGCATGGAGGAGAAAGGGAGAGTGTCAATGAGAAATGTGAGAGTGATGGAATCCCTCTGGTAGTTACACCAGTGCATAGAACTTCTAGGATGGTGGAATGCCAAGGTGAAATGGATACATTCTCCACTTCGCTGGATAATAACGCAAAGGTTCAACATGACCTCTTCCACAGATGCCCCCCATCCATTGTATTTCATGACCATCATTTTTCTCACATGAGGGAGTAGTATTTCATTGCTTGACAGACAGTTATGGTGTTCTCCCATTTAATGGTGAGGGGAAGGGAGCCTACCTATCATATTAATGGTTGGGGTTCGTGTTGTGCTACGTGGCTTCCATGTACTTCGTGGCACCCCATCCAAGGTATATTGCACTGATGGAAGTTTACATTTTTTAACTTTTTATTTTAAATGAGGTCCATGAATATAATGTACACCTAGCCAATCCTTGTAAACTTCATATGTTCTACACCATCATGATAAAAAAAAAAATAGGAGGGGGAAAAGATATGAATTATAAGGATTTCCAAGATTATTAGAGTAGTGGTGGAATTGGAACACTCCAAGTGACTAAATCCTTGATGACTTTGAAAGTCAAGATGCTAGTTAATGAGTTAGTTTTCTAAAGGGTTCCATCCACTCATGATAAAATCAATGAACCATAACGAAATGTGACAAGTCGAACATTTACGGATAAATAACTTAAGGGGATATTATTATCACTCAACCATGGTCAATCGATAAACTCATCACTAAAAAACAAACATCATACCCACCTACTTGTAAAGGGTCATTTTTCCCCCGTCAAGTGTATGATCAAGAAATATTTATTGGTAAATGATTAGGAATGAAAATTCAACTAATCACCGGTAAATGTAAATATATACATCAGGACTATGGATGCTCATTAGAAATGGAATAATTCCTATGGCGTTGGAGTGATTCCATCAAGGATATGGGTGCTCATAGGTAGAGGAGAAACACGACATAGATATGAAAATAACTATGTAAATACAATAAATAATCCTGGATTACATTAAAAAAATATAAACCTAAGTTACAATTGAAGAAAGGAAATTTATTCTACTATTGTAGGAGAAAATTGTTATCTAGGAAAGCATTCTTGCAAAATTTAAATCACTCACAATATAAACCAAAAACTGCGTCAATGATCTATTCAACCAGACATTATCAATTCTTCCAGTGAGATGTATAAGGTGTATCAGCAATCAATAAACACAATATAGAATATTAAAACACACACTTCTCATGAGAATTCACACCTCAACCAAATCAATTCATCAATTAATTCAAAACACATAAGAAAGCATCTATATTAGTAAATCTATTTAACTGTTTCAACAAATGAAAATTCTTGCAAAATTGAAATGCTAAGATAACAGAACAAGATGGTATCTATTGGAAGTGGGCCCTTGCCTCCTTCACAGTCGACTGGAAGTAACTCAAATATCACACAACAATTGCTCAAGAATTTATGGAAGCTGCCAAATTTCTCATTAAATGTGAAATTCACTATTACAAAACATTGTTTTGTTTCTCATACAATTCTTATGCCGATACGAGTTCTTAACCACCCCACAAATGTTTGAATTCCCTCTTTTTAAAGATTCTATCTTCCCTGAATAGGAAATGAGGTGAGTTCTCTAAGTTGAATGCCACCTTTTGTAGGGGACATTCAACTTCGAGGATTCACATCAAAAATATTACATTCCAAAAATAATGCAATCGTGTGATCATTCAGGAGGTTGTTCGGCATGTGGTATTATATTCTTGATCGGTTGAGCTAGATGATTCGTCGTGCCTATTTTAGTTCTCCTACTGATTTGGTGAATGGAATAGGACCCGATCTGAAGTGGTGGATCAGTGGTCGACTGTGTATCAACACATGATACTCGAAGTCCCATGTTTCAACAATTTTTGAAACTACATGCAACTCTTATTAATTTAATGAATAAATTTCCAAATAAAGAAACATTACTCTACTTTGCATATATAATATTTATGAATATGACAAAATGAATAATATGATTTACCATCTTCCTAAGGTAATAATATGGTATCAATGACAGTTACTGTAGTATGAATGGATTAATATAGGAAAAAGGGATGAAAAGGAATATGAAAGTAGTGCCAAAAAGGGTCATCTCCATCACCCAACATCTCCCCCCAACTACTCCATTGCATGTCCTCATCCAATCCTAGTTAATCTGAGTTTGAGTCTGAAAACGTGTTCCTCCTATGAAGATTGGAGATGTTATATGATGACTATGTTTTGGTTCCTACAGATATGAATCCATTAGTCCATATAACTTATTCCCAACATTGTTTCTCAACCTTCTTTGACAGCTTATAAACTAACTAATACTTTTTCATATGCATCCAGATAAGTGGAAAATAAAACTTCATCCCCAGCCACTTTGAACCACAAGTTTGAATGAAATTTATATATCCTGGAACTTGAGATAAAGCTTGTATAAAATTAGCATGATTATATGGTTCCTGTGTATTTAAGGAATCAATGGCTATTTCCCATCTCAATATATTACCTTCTACTACTAATATTGTTGATCAATAATAGTTCTGTGGCATCGTTCTATTACCTTTTTCTGTAGGGCCTCTACACTATTCAACCTTTCTGGAGATGAAAGAATTTTTTGATGAGTTGTAATAGAATAGATAGAGATTTGCAGTTCACTTATAATCCATAGTGTATATTCTCCTTCATTAGTGTGGAATTTTTGAAAAGAATTCAACCATGTGACCTAATTGTTGAAAAAAAAGGTGAATTCTCGAAGTTGAATGTCCCCTACAAAAGGTGTCATATTGAATATTTTGTCTAGTTGACATGCATGCTCATGTAAATAAAGTTTACAAAGAAAATGTTGATATGTTATACCACTTTGAAAGAAAGATTCTAAAAATTCAGGGACCAAAGTGATTTTGTGTGGTCGATCTTCCATAATGGCTTTCATCTTGAAGAGATTCATCTGTTCATATAAGAAGACAAAGTAAGAGGGAGAAGGATTTCTGCAAATCAAAACTTGTTGCATCATTGTATACATAACCTTTTTCTCTTCTCTCAACATTTTGATCCGATTTATTAGCTCTTTTAATTATTTTAATTCAGTGTCTGTTTTCTCCCATCTATGTTTCTGATATGCTAATTTTTCGGTCCATTTTTCTCTTAATTCCCTAATGGATTTTTCATGTTAAGGAAAGGGAATCATACTGCGTTTAGATAATTATACTTGGTACTTCCACTTATTCAACAGAAAAAATAAAATTTTTAGTATCATGTTAAGGTTTTGTTTACATATTTTTATCCATGACTTCCAATAGGTCTTCAGTCTGCACATCCTGATCAAAAAATTCCAAGAGATCCTTTGTTTGTATGGATTCATCAACAGTAATAGTTGGGGTTTAAGGTTGTATTTGTAGTGTCCCCAAGGCCGAGCCTCGTTGCAAACCATGTTCTGAAAGAAATTGTAATTATGTTTTATAGG
>ML790333.1:286543-309097 GCA_009831015.1 Picea engelmannii | reverse complement strand
AGAGAAAGTCCCTTATAACTTCTCATAACTTATTATAGAATATTATATTATCATAGTTGAACAACTCGATACTTAACAATGTAGTTCTTCATTATACGTCATTTTTATATTAGTTATCCTAAGTCTTATTCCACTAATACTAGGTACTTGATAACCTATAATTGTTTGTTTTTAATCAGTTTCATATTTTATTTGATATATCTATAGTTGTTACTATTTGAGGAGATGATCGATGCCATGTATAAGGGTCTCACAAGGGTTTGTTTTTTTCGTATATCCCCCTTATGGCTATATGTTCCCACTTGACACTATAACATTGTTATTATAAATATTTTAGTAATATCATACCTTATATGGGTCCATGTAATTCGACATACAAGATTTGTATGGAATTTTCATGTTGAGGTAAGTTCATAATTTAAATGGGATTTATTGCATATTATTTAACGTGGCATACAAAATGATAGCTCATACTTATGGGAATTTATTATGAGGTTTTAAGAGAGATTTAACTCATGTTGTATCATTCTTTCTTAATGTAATTTCTTACCAACATTTTCTTCGTTGAGTAGTGTGTCATACGAGGTGTTTACCATGCAACGATCCTGCATGCACCACCTGTGGGGTTACCATCTCAATGAGAATTTATCGGCATATTTCCTAAGGATGTGTACGTGTAGCATCATTTTGTTCATAGGTGTTAGGGTTTCCTTGTCGGATCCTTAACCCTTCCGACCTCTCCCGAACTCATCTCATTTCACACTTTTCAGTTTTGTTTCTTCGCTCTGCGTTCATTCTATGAGGTTTCTCAATAAGTTTAATGTTTTGTTGGATTTTGTTGGACCCTCCCTGATCTTTGAGAGTTCTTGAGTTACAGAGTTAGAGGTCTGGTTGTCACAAACCCCATTTTTGTTCACAGTGGAATTATTTGTGCAAGATCCATGGCATTCATAGCTTCGTTGGCCTGCAATTGGTTGGTCTATATTGTACCTAATTGGTAACAAATTATTAATATTCTTTACTTGTTCTGGTTTCCTGTATAACTCTTAAAATTTATACTTCTAGCTTAGTATTTGATCCATTCACAATGTCATTTCACAGTCGTGTGTAAAAGTTATTCCATCATCTCTGTTTAAAAATGTCTTTGTATCATTTTACTTAACGAACTTCTTGTTTCTATATATATCTACTATATAATGTCATAATGTTGTGACTGTAAAATTTGTATTTTCGGTCACGGTATGTCTCTCTTCTGGTTAGCTTATGGTCCAAATGGTTTTTTCCTTGGACCTCAGGGACTTACCATTCGAACCTAGTAATTCTATGAGTTCATGGGTCCGAGTTTATCGTAATAGGATTTATTATAGGTTTATAATTCCTTTGTTTTATTGATCTCATTTATGGTCTATGATTAAAACCTTTCACATCGTTTTACTCATCCTGAACTTAGTTAGGAATTTTGTTAAAATATTTGCATAGGTGTGGTATTCAAGCATAGCATAGTAATGTCATGTTTTTTGTATTATGTACATGCGTCAAGATTTAAATCCTTGTTAAACATATGTTTTGGTATTTAACTAATGATGGGACCTCATTAATGTTGTGAGGGATACCCATCAGCTATCCGACAACCTTGAACACTCGGATACAGTTCAAAGGAGACATAAGGAGATACAAAGGATTTATGTACATCCATGGTAAGTGTGTCCCTGTTTTCGTATGTAACTTTTGTTTGACTAAATAAACGTCTATAGCATTCTAATTTTTTCACTGCTATTATGTACGTACCGAAGAGGTTGGTACCATGGAAACTCGAAAATACCCTGGCTTGGAAAGGTATTCGGGTTCCATTCCTTAATTACATTTCAAGTCTTGAATCACAATACGTAACTACTCTGTTTATATATTTTGTCGAGCTAGTTGACCGAATAATTTTGTATAATCATTCATGAAAGTCCCGTGACTTAGGGTTGTTGTCTACGCATTTTATAGTTTTGTAATTTTAATTACCTTGTTTACATAGTATTGATAACTTCTTGGATATACACAACAATTACTTGTATCTTTATTAAACTCATTTTACTTAGTGTCAACTTTGAACATACACAGTCATTACTTATATATTTGTTAAACTTTGTTAACTTAGTATCGATTTTGGACATACACAACCATTACTTATATATTTGTTCAATTCTGATAACTTAGTGTCGATTTCATTTTGGATACTACAGTTATTATTTTTATCTTTGTTGAACTCTATTTCCTCAATACATAATTCTTATTCGAACAAAATTCTTGTTCTTAAGTATCTAGGTTTTTCTCATAATTTTTAATGGTTTTCTACTGGTAATGTGATTTTGTTCATAGATCTAGGAAAATAATGACTATTGTTTTTTATTTCAACAATTTTTCTATATGAAACTATGGTATGCATCTATTTTCTCATAAAAAAAACACTTAAATCTAATACTACTACAATTTATGTATGCTTTGTAACCAATCATTTTGGCCACAGTAATGCACAATAAAACACAGTAAAAATTCAGATCAAGATATTCATAATAAATAAGTAAAACCTGGAACTTGGGGAAACCAAATGTTGAAGACTATGTTCCTCCCAACCATAGACTAGATTCTTTTCCAACCTTTGTCACCCCCGAGCTGAGTTCAGAATCCAAGGGGCTGCTTATGTGGCCTCTTGTAGAATTTTGAGTACCATCTTGTTGTGTGTAATATTAGAAAATCATTGTGTCAAGTCAATTCAGTGTGTAGCCTTTTCAAGCTATTAGTTCACATCCTAGGAACGGCATCTCATTCCCTTGTCATGAGTTCTTCTTAATTTTCCTAGGACTTGTGACACTTGTCTTGAGCCTCCTGCTCACTAACCACCTGTCAGATTCAATTCTACACATGTTCATAGATTCTCCTATAAATATGGAATGTGTTTTTTTTGAAGTTGATTTCACTCCACATCTTGTCTCGTTTTGTTGCCACTTGGCCAACCCCTTTGGATTCCTAAATCCCTCTTTAATAGTTGCTTCAACATGTGCCCCTTTTTCCACATGTGTTTATTTTCATAAAATAATAAGGTTTTACAATTCAAATTTGGTCAATCAGCCAAATTGTCTTTTGGAAAAACAATTGAAAACAAATAAACATAATAATAGAAATAATAATCAAAAGTTAAAGTCATGGGGTATCACATACACCCCCCCTTAGAACTTATCAACATCCTCGGTGATAACTAGTTTCCATCAATACCATTCTGGAACAAAAATGGATATACTTCTCGCATATTACTTTCCATTTCCCATGTAGCCTCTTCTGGACTAAGGTGCTTCAATTTCACCTTTACCTGTACTATGGATCGATTCTGGAGTTTAAGTTCCCTCTTGTCGATAATAGGATATGGCTCTACTAGGAACTCTCCCACGGGTTCCACCCGTATCATTTTCCAATAAACAACGTGAGTAGGGTCATGTATATACTTTTTCAGTAATGAAACATGAAACACATCATGTACTTTTACCATAGATGGAAGTGAAAGTTGATAAGCTACAAGTCCAATTCGATAAATAATCTTGAATGGGACACAATATCTAGTTGCTAACTTAGTATACATGCCCAGCCGTAAATAACTCTTTTTAGGTTTAACTCTAATATACACATGATCTCCAATATTGAAATCTCTTAGAGTCCTTTTTGTATCAACGTAACTTTTTTTCCTGTCCTGAGCTACTTTCAGGTTCTGTTGTACATATGTCATTGTTATTCCCATGTCTTTTACCATATCTAGTCCTATCATCAATATATTAACATGAATACTCCATGAAATAGGTGTATTACATTTTTTGCCATATAAAATTTCAAAAGGACTAAGCTTTGCTAAAGCTTGATAATGATTATAATAAGAAAAATCAACTAAGCACAAATATTCTTCCCATTTACCAGGTATGTCCATAAAATACATTCTAAGAATGTCTTAAATAGTCTGTTTAGTTCTTTCAATTTTCCCATCCATTTGTGGATGGTAAGAAATATTGAAGTTCAATTGGGTATCTAACCCTTTAAATAAAGCCTTCCAAAAATTTCCAATAAACTTAACATCTCTATCAGATATTATAACTTTAGGGATTCCATATAACCTAAATAATTCCTTCATGAATATTTATGCTATATTAATAGCTTTGTAGGTTTATTTCATAGGTATGAAGTGTCATTCCTTACTTAATTTGTCAACCACAACCATAATTGAGTCATTTTGTTTACTACTTCTAGGAAATCCAATAATAAAATCCATACTTATCACTTCCCATTTCCATTTTGGAATGGGTAAAGGTTGTAGTAGTCTGGTTGGATGTTGGTGTTCAACCTTAACTTGTTGACACTCTAAGCATCTAGCTAGATATTTTGTTGTTTCATCTTTCACATTTGGCCAATAGAATTCATTTCTCGTCATAGTAATTAATTTATGGTAACCTGGGTCTCTATAATATAGTTTCTTAAGTAGCTCATCTAAAATTATTTACTTAATTTCATTAAATTATGGTACATATAATCTATTTTTATACATTAGCAGTCCACTTTTTAAGAATATAAAATATGATTCTTCTATTCATGTTGAATTATCAACAATCTTTAACTTAGTATTTTGATATTCTCAGTCCTTTTCAGCTACTAACCTTACCCTTTTTTCTAAATATGTTTCATAGTTACTTCTAGTAACTGTATAGATTAGGATTTCATGTCTACTTAATACATCTGCCACTTTATTTTATTTTCCCTTAATGTTTTTTTTATCTCAAAATCATACTCGCTTAAGAAGGCTAACCACCTTGCTTGGCGAGCATTTAAATTATGTTTATCAAATAGCTATTTTAAAGCGATGTTATCCATCAATAGTAAGAATTTTTTGTCCACCAGATAATGTCGCCACATCTTTAATGCATGTATTATTGAAGCTAATTCCCAGTCATGTGTTACATAATTTTCTTCATGTTTTTTTAATTTCCGAGATTCGTAATCTATTACATGGTTTTCTTGGATTAACACTCCTCCAAGGCCTTTGCGGAACGTATTTGTACATACTAAAAAATCTTTATCTAGGTCTACCAATTTTAATATAGGAGTTGTAGTTAAGAGTTGTTTTAATTTCTTTAAACTTTCTTGACATTTATCATACCAGATGAACTTACTTCCTTTCTTTTGCAATGATGTTATAGGATATGCAATCTTGGAAAACCCTTCTATAAGCTTTCGGTAATATCCAGTGATACCCATAAAGGACCTTATGTCTGAAACATCCTTAGGTTCATGCCAATTCATTATAGCCTTTATTTTTTCTAGGTCAATTTCTATACCTTCTTTGGAAATTACATGTCCCAAATACTGAATTTGGTATTTATAAAAATGACACTTTTTTAGTTTTGCATATAATTTATGTTCTCTTAGTATCTTTAATACTATTCTTAAATTTTCTTCATGCTCCTTTTCATCCTTTGAATAGATGAGTATATCATCTATAAAGATGATCACAAATGTATCTAGACATTTACTCAAAATATTGTTCATCAAGCACATGAATGAGGTCAGGGAATTAGTCATCCCAAAAGGTATTATGACAAATTCCTAATGTATGTACCTTGTTCTAAATGTTGTTTTATAAATATCCTCATCGTTTATCCTAACTTGATGATAACCAGAATGTAAATCAATCTTAGAAAATATTGTAGCTCCTCGTACTTGATCAAACAGATCATCTATACGAGGTAATGGATATCTACTTTTAATAGTCATTTTATTAAGTTGTCTATAATAAATACAAAGACATAGTTTCCAATCTTTATTTCTAACAAAAAGTACCTGTGTCGCCCATGGATACACACTTGGTCGGATATATTCTTTATCTATCAATTCTTGCAATTGTTTTCTTAGTTCAATTAACTCTAGGATACTCATCCTATAAGGAGCCTTTGAATTAAGCATTTCTCTAGGCATTAGGTCTATGGATAAACATGTTTCTCTTCTAAGAGGTAGTCCGGTAATATCCTGGAATACATCCTAAAATTCCTGCAATACTGGAAAGTTATCTAACTCATTACTACTTTCCTCTTTTTCATTATAATTTATGTGTACAGCAAGTAGCCTACACCCTTTTCGAATGTATCTTTTGAATTTTAAGGTTGTTATTTCTATAATACTAACAGGTCTTGATACTCCTTAAATTTTTATAATGTTACCTCTCTCATATACACAGGTAAATATTTCATTGTAACAATCTAAGACCACTTTAAACTTTTCCATCCAATCTATACTAGTTAGCACATCATAAGATCCTAATGGTAATATGTTTAAGTCTATTTTTGTTCTTAATTCATGCATACCAAATTCACAGTTTTTAACGACATCTGTAATTCTCCTTTTAGTTCATGTAGCTAATTGTACTAACACAGAATTTTCAAACTTTTCCTTATGTAACTTACAAATTTCTACAACTCTTGGTGAAATGTAACTTAAACTATCACCTCAATCAATTAAAACAATAATTGGTTTATTATGTATCATACCTTTTCTACCTTTGAAGTCTGATGATCTTCCTGTCGACTTTCCAAGGTTGCACTGATTTTTGGTGTAGACCTTTCCAGCTCACCAATTGTAGTTACTTCATGTATTGTTTGCACATTGTTATTTCCCTTCTTCCTGAGAGGACGGTCTTTATATTAATGTGGACCACTGCATTCCCAACATTTTACTATTTCTTTTTGGGAAGTTTCTTTATTGAAGAAGGTTGGTGGTTTAATATTCTTATTTTCAGGTTGATTGAAAGGTTTACTAGTTTCGAAATTATTACCTCCTTGAAATATCTTGTCATCATTTGTATTAGAGTAAGCTCCCCCTTTCTTCTTAGGTTCAAACATCTCAGCCTTTTTCCCATTCCAATTCTTAGAATTCTCATTTATATTTTTAAACTGCTCAAAGAAGAGTTTAGCTTTCCTCATGGTTTCTTCCAATCTTTTTGGGTTATTGTAACGAACCTAAACCTTACGAAAACAAGCCTCACATAACAAGTGCAATTTTTTTTATTTTTTATTTTGGTTTGGGTGTAGGAAGGTAATAATGACATTATACTCAACATCACAACACGACAACAAACACAACACATGAAACTCATGCAACAAAAACATAATGGCCTAACATAAAATCATGTCAAGCCCTGAAAGCAATGTGCAACATTCAACCGACAAGAACAAGAATGACTACCCACCCATCCTACCCTGTAATGGTTAGGACCTCCAGGACACATAAGCAACGCTCAAGCCCAGGTTCCCATCGATTTTGAGCATTTAAGGTCTTAAGGCTGGCGTCTGTTCTGAGGAACAAGGAGGTGTCTAAATCCCGCCTGACACAAGCAGACCAAGCCTACTAAGCTAAGGAAAATCATCCTAACAACCCTATGCACCCAAAACAATTTACAGAAGTAACTAGAATCTCTTACAGTGAGCAAACCAAGCACATTAAATGTTTGCAAACCAAGTACAAACATTAATTAAGATGAACATCAACACCCTCAATGGGAAGCGCAAGCTAAAATGACTTCGCCAATATCCCGATCAATCGTTGAGTCAAGCTAGCCAATACTTATAGTTTGTTCAACATCTATTATGAGCCCAACTTAACATGTCTAAAATACAATATCATCAAGGTGAAATCCAAATTAGCCTTAAAACAAATTCATTGCGCAAATTTTAAATTACCAGTGTCATCAAGGTACCATCTAATTCAACATTTAATGGACATCACTAAGCAAGTTTGAAATTCGACTGGACTAATAATTAAAAATATAATTAATCATAAATTATAATCTAACTAGCTTGTCTAAATTACACACTAGCCATTCATCAACAATCAATTAGACATTAGATACTACCAATAGAAAGTTTAAATATGATGTCCATCATCACAATCTATTGACTAATTCTAATTTAATCCATATTAGATCCCTAACTACCATTACCATCTAATTTAACATTAACACAAAGAAATGGAGCAAGTCTGGAATAGATTAACAAATAAAATTTTGGAATAATTAGAAATTAACCATAACCTGGCATTTAGAAATTTGTTACCCCGTAGTCAATAAAGCATGGATAACTACTCATGGTTGTCAACCTGACAGGCTCATCACTATCCACGGGTTAGCTAAATGGCGGTGACTTGAAGCCCCAGGTAAATTGCTGACTAAGATACGGTAAGTTATTGTGGTAAAAAAAAACAATGGTATCCTAATAAAGGGGGTAATCTCAATCTAAGGAATTTCGACAACCTTCAGCAATGATTCGTTGTAATCCATATCTCTGGTGGGAATTCAATTAAAAAAATTGAAGGCATTAGAATCTTCGTCATTGGGAAATGACGCCACATGATTGCAGATGCTTAGACGGTGTCTATTGCACACTGGAAAGCAAAAGGGGGGCAACCAACCCAACAATCAATTCCAGTGAAGTGATAAATAAATCTGAGGCAATACGAATCTGTAAGGAAGTAACAGAATTTCAGTGTAGAGAATCTGGGTTGTAAAGTCTGTGCAATAGTAAAATAAAATTTTAACATGCAGCTAGGTAAAAGGAGATAAATCCACACTATAATCATTTAAGGAACAACTCTAAACAACAATTCGCCAGACGTTACACAACCACCATTCAGGAGCCATGCATACACGATTCGACAAGGGTTTAATGACCACACTTTTTAATAAGGGTTAACCCTCAAATCGTGGAGAGCATCTAGCATAAATAAAAAAATAAAAACAACCACAAATTTACAGGGTTTCTCTGCGAGTCAAACCAATCGTGCACGCCTGTGTTTAAAACTATTTTCAGAACAAAATTGATTGAATCGTTTGACTGAAGTTCAGCTAAAACTATTATTTCCCCACGTTGCAACACTGCAATCAACTAACAAGTAAGAATAGGAGTAAAATGCACCGCCATCATTGAAGGACACCAGAAGATACAACAAACGCTTCAATAAAATTTTACATCGACAATCGTGGAATGAAACCAAAAGGTACAACAATCTTTCTATACAATTTAACATCAACAAATCATTGAATGGAGGGAATACCCAAAAATCTTTTAATGGACAGTTCTTCTATGAAAGATGGATTATTGGGTGAGACGGAAGCATCCATAGGGAATCACATTAAACGCAGGGATTGTACCAAGTAGAATCATTTAAAACAAAGAGAAACTCGCCCCAATCATTTGTAGAGATGATCTATCCAAGAAGGTACAGAGATCATTTCGCATAGGTCCTTAGAACGCAAAGTTAAAACTTTCCATCAATACATAAACATAGGGTTAATATTTTATCCAATCGCGCATAAAGACGCAGAGTTTAATTTCTCCATCAATACATAAAAACAAACGCGGAGGTAATAGGTTTACATCTATTACATAATGACAGTCACAAAGATAATGCTTTACATTCATTACATATCCACAATTGCAGGGGTAATATTTTACATCTATCATATAATTACAATTGTTGGAGTAATAAAGACCAGTCAATTCAACAAAAACCAAAACACAGATCAGAGTTAAATACTTTTTACATCTCGGGGTACCGATATAAAGATGCTGACAATAGTAGGAGAATGTTAGGGCCATAAGGATAACTCATCGAAGGGATCGCAGGGATTCTATTAGGCAAGGTGCAGAGAAATACACAACAAGGAAGCAGGATAATCCATACGCAGAGGCCGTACTGAAAGACTCAAGACCAACAATCAGGCAAGGACATCCACAGAGGTAGACGGCTAACAGGTTCTCCTTTGCTTCATTATCCTCGCACAGAAAAGTAGGGCATTGAGATTCATAGGTCTTTTAAAACTAAGGCAATGACCGTAGATCCAGCTCCTGGCTGACTGCTCAGGCGAGGGATGGTGAGCTAGGGACAGAGGCTAAACAACCTCAAGGTCACATTCAACATACAAGGTGGTCATGACATGCAGGAAGATGAAGGCCATGGGAGTCAACCACCATCGAGCTAGGCTAAGGAAAGTTTCAGTCACCAATAAAAAAAAACATCGTTTTACTTTTCCAATAAATAAGCAGATTCGAGCATAAGTCCTAATACATTCTACCATACAAAAATGAAGAGATCATACCGTTGCCTGATCACCCACTCCGAATGAAGTCCTATGCACTCCATGTAGCTCCCGCTCGCCGACCGTCGAGACTTCACCGGTACCTCCCAGCCAATGCTAGGGGTACTCTTCTTCCCCCTTAGCCCCCTGAGCCACAAAGGGGCCACACACACTATCCAGAGGTTTCGACTAGCTCCCAACTCACCTCACAAGGACGAGCTACCACTCCTCTCCAAGTTGGGTATCCCCAACTCCCACAAGTAAATTATTCAAGTAGATATTTCTATAGCGTAACATTATGCAAACAGAAGATGGTCCTTCCTCCTTCTCCTTCCTTCATTATATAGAGTTTCGAACTTCCTCTCTTTTCTAAAATCTCATTTAATTAAAGTTTTAAAAATAAATTTCTAAAAATTCTTCTCCATACAAGTGTCACCCATCCCCTTCATTCCTCCATTATTTAATTTCTTTAATTAATTAATTATCTTATTTCCCTCACCCACCTAGAGTTACTCCTAGAATCACTCCTAGGTGTCCCCAAATTCCCTTACAAGTTTTAAAAGCTTTCCCTATTATGAAATTGCTAAATCAGTTTAAAATTAGAAGCTTTTAAATGGTAGATTCTTTACTAAGATGACTTTCCTCTTTTTCCCTTAATTTCCCCTCTTGCCCTTTTTATGTTACCTCTTTTCCCTAGTTTCCTAATTTTTTTTATTTTCCCTCTTTCCCCTTTTTAATTAGAACTCAAAAAGGCAGGTGTGGAATTTAACCCCCTTTACCTTTTATCATTTAATTAGTATATTTTAAATTATCAAAAAGATAAAACAATTAATTCCCCTTTTTACATTTTATATCAACAGTTTTTTTTTTTTATGAATAAATTAAATTTCTTACTCCCTTCATGTTAGAAGATTTAACGAAGTTCATAATTATTATTTAAGTTGTTTTTATTTTTATTATTATTATTTTTATTTTATTTTCTTATAGAAGGTAAAATTTTACCACTTGCATAATTTAGACTTAGACCTTAGATTTCGGACTAGGCGATATTTAATTAGGGAAAATTGTTTTAAAAATGATTAACACATTAATCATCCTAAGGCCATCTAGGTTCATTCCTCTATCATCAACAACGCGACGTGCCCTTCAGGACGCACTAGGTGCTCCAAGGGTGCCACTCGTCGCATATGTTCCCTTGCGCGATGTGCCCTTCAGGACGCACTACGTGCTCCAAGGGTGCCACTCGCCACTCTCCATTTTTCTTGTGCGACGTGCCCTTCAAGACGCACCACGTGCTCCAAGGTTGCCACTCACCTCTTGACTAACTTGGTAGACATCAATAACCCCTGGAGTCAATACTCCGTCAGGTGAACTTGTGGGAGACTAAGGGCCTCTATGGAATAAGGCCCCCGCCTTATTGCGCGTCCCTTAGAATCATTGTGAGCGACTATCGCAGACTTCCCTCACGACATCGTGGGTCCTCTCAAACTAGGTAATCGTTAACCTACAGTTCGAGCCACGGTGGAAGTGCTAGTAGGCTGTGGCAAGGTTGTTGTCCACACCTCTCCCTCAACATCTTTGGTAGTCATGCGTGACCACTTTACTCCATATGTGAGTCTAGTCGGCAAGCTATCGTTAGCCTGCATCATCAACAAATCATGTCAAAACATATCCATATCATACCATATAATCAGATGCACTAATATCACAGTAAAACAATCAAACCCCATTGGTACACTCCCTGACTCGATCCGGAGTCCAAGGGGTTCCATCGATGCCTTTGCATCCTCGAGGTCCAAAATCCTACACACTTAGTAAATCGAGTCAATACCACATGTATATGTCAATGTAGTAAAACAACATGTCATCAACCCATAATGCCTCATAATTAAAATCAAAAGTTATAATAGCATAATAATCCGGATCACTTGTGAGCAAGTGTCCTCAAAGAATAAGTTCGCTCAGTGCACCAGAGTAGGATGTTACATAGACCCCCTCTTGGTCTAAACATTGTCCCAAATTTTCGCATTATAAATGCCGAATAATGTGTATCACAGTATCAATGTCGATCTATCAAACAAAAATGGAAACTGTTGGCACATATCATATGCGTCCTCCCAGGTCGTCGAGTGTGGACTATAATTGTCTCACTGGACCTTGACCTAATATACCATTCGACATCGTAGCTGTCGAACGCGATGATCCAAGATGCATACCGGCTCAGCCATGAGCACTCCCTCGTCCGATATCTGCAAGGAACTCATGTCAATAACATGTGTAGGATCACTAATATAATGTCTCAAAACAAATACATGAAAAACATCATGCATATACCTCAAAGTGTCAGGAAAGGATTGTCGATAGGCCACAAGCCCCTTTCTCTCCACAATATCAAAAGGTCCCATAAACCTAGGAGAGAGTTTAGCTCCCTTCCCAAACTTGATCGAACTCTTATGCAGTTTAACCCACAAGAAGACTCGATCACCGACCTCGTAACTACAATCGACACGATGCGCATCAATATAACTCTTTTGTCAATCCTGTGCTTCTTTAATCCTTTGTCTTATTGTTTTCATTTGCTCTTCCATTTCATGGATCGCTTATGGTCCCACCAGGACCCTATCCTCAAGTCGATCCCAACTCAAGGGCGTCTGACACGGTCGCCCGTAAAGAAACTCGGAAGGCATCATCTTAATGGTGCTCTGGTAACTGTTGTTGTAAGAGAACTCCACTAGTGGAAATAATTCTTCCCAACGCTTTTGTTGGTCCATCACGTACATGTGCAACATGTCCTCCAAGGTTTTGTTCGTTTGTTCGGTCTACCTGTCAGTCTCTGGGTGATACGTAGTACTAAAGTTAGGTTGGGTTCCCAAGGCCTCTTGGAAACTCATCCAAAATCATCTAGTAAACATCGATCCTCGATCGGATATAATCGTCTTAGGCATCCCATGCAGCCTCACAATCTCACTGATGAAAAATCTAGCTATGTCAGGTGCCTGATACGTCGTACACACAAGAATAAAGTGAGAACTCTTCGTTAGAGTGTTTACTACTACAAAAATCAAGTCATGTCTCTTTACCGTCAATGGCAATCCAACAATAAAATCCATCGAAATAACCTCCCATTTTGATTCCGGAATAGCGTGTGGTTGTAGTAATCCTGTTGGGTGTCTATGTTCAGCCTTTACCTACTGACATTCTACACATATGGCCACATAGTTGACTATGTCTGCCTTCATTCCCTTCCAGAAGAATAAGGGTTTAAGATCTTCCCTCATCTTCATGACTCCCGGGTGAGACATGTAAACTTCTCTATGAGCCTCTCTCAGGATCAACATCCTCAACTCGTCATTCGGTAGTACGTAGATCCAATTTTTAAACCTCAATAATCCATCGCTATGAAATGAAAATCCTTCAAATCGTGGTACCCTCATTGTGTTTTGTTCGATAAAACCCTCGACCTCTTTGTACCAGTCATCATCATGCTGTAAAGTTAGAATCTTTTCACATAGATTCGTCTGAAGAGGCAACACCGAAAAGATGCATGGTCTCTGACTCAATGCATCCGCCACTCAGTTCACTGTTCCTTTTATGTAGGTAATCTCAAAGTCGTACTCGCTAAGCAATTCCGATCAACGTCATTGTCATGCATTCAGGTCGCTTTGTGCAAAAATGTGTTATAGTCCACAATGGTTAGTCTTTAGTTCAAATTTTCGTCCAACAAGGTAGTGTCTCCAAACCTTCAATGCATATACGATGGCTAACAACTCCAAATCGTGTGTCACATAGTTCTCCTCATGCCTTCTTCGTTTCATCGAAATGTAAGAAATCACTCATCCATCTTGCATCAAGACTCCGCCTAAGCCTTCCTTGGATGCATCAGTGCATACCAAGAAGTCTGTGTCTATGTCCGGGACCTTTAGTATTAGTGTTGTTGTCAACAATTCCTTGGCTCTCCAAAATGCTTCCGTGCATTTCTCGGTCCAAACAAACTTCTTGTTTTTCTCCTACAATTCCATGATCGGATTTGCTATCTTCAAAAATCCCTCGACGAACCGTCGATAGTATCCTGCTAAACCCATGAAGCTACGCACTTCTAGGAAATTCGTCGATGCAGGCCATCCCATGATAGCCTCGACCTTTGTTGGATCCATGGTGATGCTTTCGCCAGAGATGACATGCCCTAAGTAGTGAATCTTTGATTGGTAAAAAGAGCATTTGGACAACTTCCCATACAATTTGTGCTCTCGCAGACACTGTAGTACCAAGCGCAAGTGCTCATCATGCTCCTCCGTCGTTCGAGAGTAAATCAAAATATCGTTAATGAATACTTGGATGAACTTATCCAAGTACTCGCGGAACACCCCATTCATCAAACTCATGAATACCTCTGAGGCATTAGTTAGTCCAAACGGTAAAATAGTAAACTCATAATGTCCAAACCTCGTCTTAAAGGCGGTCTTAGGGACGTCATCCTCCTTGATCTGTAATTGGTGATACCCTAATCGTAAATCGATCTTGGAGAACACCATCGCACCCTTCATTTGATCGAACAGATCATCAATTCTCGGTAAAGGATATTGATTCTTGATCGTGGCCTTGTTCAATTGACGATAGTCAATGCAGAGCCTCCACGACCCATCCTTCTTTTGTATGAAAATAACGGGTGCACCCCACGGTGACACACTAGGATGTATCAGTCCCAGGTCTAGCAACTCCTTCAGTTACATTTTCAACTCTTGTAATTGCAGGGTCGACATCTGATAAGGCGTTCTTGCTATCGGTTCAGTCCCCAGTTTTAGGTCTATGGTAAACTCTAATTCCCTCTCCGGTGACATCCCAGGTAACTCCTCCGGAAATACATCTGCAAACTCTCTCATCACCGGAAGGTGTTCTAGACCTTCCACTACCCCCTTCTCATTTAATGTAAGGATCGCATAAATCTTGCACCTCTTGCGCATGCTCTTCTGAAGTTGCAAG
Organism: Picea engelmannii; assembly: GCA_009831015.1. Lineage (NCBI taxonomy): Eukaryota > Viridiplantae > Streptophyta > Pinopsida > Pinales > Pinaceae > Picea > Picea engelmannii. The sequence goes on along the minus strand of ML790333.1, from coordinate 293,970 downwards.
GAAGAGATGAACCTCAGGTAAACTCCCTGGTTCCATCCTGTAATCACTTGTCTTTGTCCCTCATCATCGACCAAGCTCAACTATTTCGTCTTACAGTTGAGTATCGCCTCATGCGATTCCAACCAGTCCATACCAATCATGACATCATACGATCCTAGGATCATTACGTACAGGTTGGCCCTTGTGACAAACTCTCCCAGGTTAAGGATACATCCCATAACCCTTCCTCCAACCTTTTGTTTGGATCCCGAAGCCATCTCTATGAAGTTAAACTCATCCTGTTCGACTTCCTTTACCTTAATCCTTTTTAGCACTACACCAGAAATGAAACTCTCGGTAGCACCTGGATCTATCAAAATATTAAGGGTCTGGTCAGCGATGGTACCTGTCGTCTCAAGCATAGTCGACTGGTGCTCTACCTGGTGGTTATTCACTGTTGCATGACTCCGATGGGCCTTGCCCATATCTCCCACGGTAGTGGGTCTGGCTGATCCGGACACTCTAGTCCTCTCCACTAGGTAATCGTGCTAGTAGTGTGGCTCCCCACATGTCCAACACCCCTTCTTCGGCCCAGTAGTCCTGGTACTCGAAGTAGAAGATGACAGCCCACCGGTCTAGAACCCTGGTATGTTCTGCTAAACATTCCTAAACTGCTGCTGTTGGGAGCGATGTTGCTATTGATGCTGTGGTCCCCGATAAGGTGTCCACTGTTGAGGTGTTGGTCACCAGGGTGTAGTGAAAGTGGATCCTCTCTAGAAACCACGATATCCCGACGTATGTCTGGCTGGTGTCTAATGTTGTTGTGCTCCAGATGGAACCTGCCCTGCTGGTCTCGCTGGAGTCCTGGTCTGACTCCCATTGATAATCTCCTCCTCTGCTATGAGGGCCTTCTGGACGGCATCATGCAAGGTTTGAGGAATCAAAATCATAAAATTTACACGTAGGTTGCCATTAAGGCCGAACATGAACCTATTGACCTTAAGTTTCTCAGTGTTAAGGTGCAGAGCATGCCAGAGCAGCTCCATAAAATGGGCCTCGTATTCTGGCACCGTATGACCTCCCTATTGTAAGGTGTTGAACTCATTGAGATGGCGCTCAATGAATTCCTCTGAAAGGTACCTCTCTCGGAACCGTTCCTTGAACAGTTCCCATGACACATCTTCGACGACCATGTTCAACTGTGGTAGGAGCATCTTCCACCATAGAAGAGCGCTCCCCTTCAATTGAAATACCGCCATGCAGACCTTCATGTCGGAGGTATAATCATGAAGTGTGAAGCACATCGCCATGTTCTCCAACCATGCCTCGACGGATGCGTCATATGGGGCACCAAAGAACTCAGGAAATTTGACCTTCTCGAGTTCACGGTGAATGCTACCCATACCGACTGAAGTGCATGGCAGAACCTCAACGGGTGTCAGCGCCCTGGCCTCATCTCTGTCCAAACGTCTGATCAATACCTCGGACATGCAATGAAAAGATCTTATCATTCTGACTACATCACCAACTGCTATCTTTTCCTGTTCGAGAACCTTCTCATTTCCCTGGGGGTTAGAACCCTTAGTTGTGGATGCTATTGGATGCGTCGCACCTCCTCCCCTAAAACCCTATCGTCTACCTCTGCGGTGTCCTCTAACCATGATTACCTGCATGAATACAAGTCGACTCAATTAGTAACATTATAATCAAATCATATCACGAAATTCATATCAATCCCAAGTTGCGGGTCGAACCCTCTCTGATACCACATGTAATGAACCTAAACATTATGACAACAAGCCTCACATAACAAGTGCATTTTTTTTATTTTTTATTTTTGTGTGTGTAGGAAGGTAATAATGACATTATACTCAACATCGCAACACAACGACGAACACAATGCATGCAACTCAGGCAACAACAACATAATGGCCTAACATAAAAGAACATCAAGCCCTAAAAGAAATGTGTGACATTCAACCGACAAGAACAAGAATGACTACCCGCTCGTCCTACCCTGCAATGGTTAGGACCTCCAGGACACATAAGCAATGCTCAATCCCAGGTTCCCATCGATTTTGACCATTTAAGGTCTCAAGGCTGGTGTATGTTCTGAGGAACAAGGAGGTGTCTACATCCCACCCGACACAAGCATACAAAGCCTACTAAGCTAAGGACAATCATCCTAACAACCCTACGCACCCAAAACAATTTACACAAGTAACTAGAATCTCTTACAATGAGAAAACCAAGCACATTAAATGTTTTCAAACCAAGTACGAACATTAATTAAGATGAACATCAACACCCTCAATGGGAAGTGCAAGCTAAAATGACTTCGCCAATATCCCAATCAATCGTCAAGTCAAGCTAGCCAATAATTATAGTATGTTCAGCATCTATTATGAGCCCAACTTAACATGTCTAAAATACAATATCATCAAGGTACAATCCAAATTAGCCTTAAAACAAATTCATTGTGCAAATTTTAAATTACTAGTGTCATCAAGGTACCATCTAATTCAACATTTAATGGACATCACTAAGAAAGTCTGAAATTCGACTAGACTAATAATTAAAAATATAATTAATCATAAATTATAATCTAACTAGCTTGTCTAAATTATACACTATCCATTCATCAACAATCAATTAGACATTAGATACTACCAATAGAAAGTTCAAATACCATGTCCATCATCACAATCTATTGACTAATTCTAATTTAATCCATATTAGAGCCCTAACTACCATTACAATTTAATTTAACATTAACGCAAAGAAATGGAGCAAGTCTAGAATAGATTAACAAATAAAATTTTGGAATAATTATAAATTAACCATAACTTGGGATTTAGAAATATGTTACCCCACAGTCAATAAAGCATGGATAACTACTCGTGGCTATCAACCTGACAGGCTCAGCGTTGTCCACAGGCTGGGTAAATGGTGGTGACTCGCAGCCCCAGGTAAATCACTGACTAAGACAGGGTAAGTTATTGTGGTAAAAAAAAACAATGTTATCCTAATAAAGTGAGTAATCTCAAGCTAAGGAGTTTCGACAACCTCCAGCGATGATTTGCTGTAATCCATATCTCTGGTGGGAATTCAATTAAAAAATTTGAAGGCATTAGAATCTCCATCATTGGGAAATGAAGGCACATGATTGCAGATTCTTAGACAGTGTCTATTGCACATTGAAAAAAAAGGGGGGCAACCAAACCAACAATCAATTCCAGTGAAGTAATAAATAAATTCGAGGAAATACGAATCTGTAAGGAAGTAACAGAATTTCAGGGTAAAGAATCTTGGTTGTAAAGTCTGTTCAATAGTAAAATAAAATTTTAACACGCAGCTAGGTAAAAGGAGATAAATCCACATTGCAATCATTTAAGGAACAACTCTAAACAAAAATTCGCCAAACATTACACAACCACCATTCAGGAGCCACACATACATAGCAAGGCACGATTTGGCAAGGGTTTAACAACCACGCTTTTTAATAAGAGTTAACCCTCAAATCATGGAGAGAATCCAGCATAAATAAAAAAATAAAAACAACCACAAATTTACAGGGGCCCACGAGTCAAACCAATCATGCGCATCTGTATTTAACATTATTTTCAGAACAAAATTGATTGAATCGTTTGACTGAAGTTCAGCTAAATCTATTATGTTCCCACATTGCAACACTACAATCAACTAACAAGTAAGAATAGGAGTAAAACACGCTACCATCGTTGAAGGACACCAAAGGATACAACAAATGCTTCAATAAAATTTTACATTGACAATCGTGGAATGAAACTAGAAGGTACAACAATCATTCTATACAATTTAACATCAGCAAATCATTGAATGGAGGGAATATCGAAAAATCTTTTAATGGATAGTTCTTCTATGAAAGTTGGATTATTGGGTGAGACATAAGCATTCGTAGGGAATCACATTAAACAAATGGATTGTACCAAGTAGAAGCATTTAAAATGAAGAGAAACTCGCCCAATCATTTGCAGAGATGATTTATCCAAGAAGGTACAAGTATCATTTCACAGAGGTCCTTAGAACACAGAGTTAAAACTTTCCATCAATACATAAATGTAGGGTTAATATTTTATCCAATCGCGCATGAAAACGCAGAGTTTAATTTCTCCATCAATACATAAAAACAAACATGGAGGTAACATGTTTACATATATTACATAATGACAGTCACAGAGGTAATTTTTTACATCCATTACATGTCCACAATTGCAGGGGTAATATTTTACATCTATCATATAATTACAATTGTTGGAGTAATAAAGACCCGTCAATTCAACAAGAACCAAAACGCAGATAAGAGTTAAATACTTTTTACATCTCGGGGTACCGATATAAATATGATGACAACACTAGGAGAATGCCAGGGCCATAAGGATAACTCATCGAAGGGATCACGGGGATTCTATCAAGCAAGAAGCAAAGAAATACACAACAAGGAAGAAGGATAATCCACACGCAGAGGTTGTACTGAAAGACACAAGTCCAACAATCAGGCAAGGACATCCACAGATGTAGACAGTTGATAGGTTCACCTTTGCTTCATCATCCTCGCACAGAAAAGCAGGGTGTTGAGATCCATAGGTATTTTAATGCTAAGGCAATGACCGTAGATCAGGCTCCTGGCTGACTGCTCAGGTGAGGACTTGTGAGATAGGGATGAAGGCTAAACAACCTCAAGGTCACATTCAACACACAGAGTGGTCATGAAATGCGGGAAGAAAAAGGCCATGGGAGTCAACCACCATCGAGCTAGGCTAAGGAAAGTTTCAGTCACCAATAAAAAAAAACATTGTTTTATTTTTCCAATAAATAAGTAGATCCGAGCATAAGTCCTAATACATTCTACCATACAAAAATGAAGAGAGCATATCGTTTCCTGATCGCCCACTCCGAATGACATCCTGCGCACTCCGTGAAGCTCTCACTCATCGACCGTCAAGACTTCATCGGTACATCCCAGCCAATGCTAGGGGTACTCTTCTTCCCTCTTAGCCCCCCAAGCCGCAAAGGAGCCACACACACTATCCAAAGGTTTCAAATAGCTCCCATCTCGCCTCGCAAGGTAGAGATACCACTCCTCTCCGAGCTGGCTATCCCCAACTCCCACAAGTAAATCAATCAATTAGATATTTCTGCAGCGTAACGTTACGCAAACAAAATATGGTCCTTCCTCCTTCTCCTTCCTTCATTATATAGAGTTTTGAACTTCCTCTCTTTCCTAAAATCTCATTTAATTAAAGTTTTAAAAATAAATTCCTAAAAATTCTTCTCTGTACAAGTGTCACCCATCCCCTTCATTCCTCTATTATTTAATTTCTTTAATTAATTAATTATCTTATTTCCCTCACCCACCTAGAGTTACTCCTAGAATCACTCCTAGGTGTCCCCAAATTCCCTTACAGGTTTTAAAATCTTTCCCTATTATGAAATTGCTAAATCAGTTTAAAATTAGAAGCTCTTAAATGGTAGATTCTTTACTAAGTTGACTTTCCTCTTTTTCCCTTAAGTTCCCCTTTTTCCCTTTTTATGTTACCTCTTTTCCCTAGTTTCCTAAAAAAAAATTTATTTTCCCTCTTTCCCCTTTTTAATTAGAACTCAAAAAGGTAGGTGTGGAATTTAACCCCCTTTCCCTTTTATCATTTAATTAGTATATTTTAAATTATCAAAAAGATAAAACAATTAATTCCCCTTTTTACATTTTATATCAATACTTTTTTTTTTTTTATGAATAAATTAAGTTTCTTACTCCCTTCATGTTAGAAGATTTAACGAAGTTCATAATTATTATTTAAGTTGTTTTTGTTTTTATTATTATTATTATTATTTTTATTTTTTTTATAGAAGATAAAATTTTACCACTTGCGTAATTTAGACTTAGACCTTAGATTTCGTACTGGGCGACATTTAATTAGGGAAAATTGTTTTAAAAATACTTAACACGTTAATCGTCCTAAGGCCATCTAGGTTCATTCCTCTATCATCAACAACGTGACATGCCCTTCAGGACGCACTAGGTGCTCCAAGGTTGCCACTCGCTTCATCTGTTCCCTTGCGCAATGTGCCCTTCAGGACGCACTACGTGCTCCAAGGGTGCCACTCGCCACTCTCCATTTTTCTTGCGTGACGTGCCCTTCAGGACACACCATGTGCTCCAAGGGTGCCACTTGCCTCTTGACTGACTTGGTAGACAACAATAACCCCTAGAGTCAATACTCCGCTAGGTGAACTTGTGGGAGACTAAGGGCCTCTAAGGAATAAGGCCCTTTCCTTATTGCGCACCCCTTAGAATCATCGTGAGCGATTGTCACAATCTTCCCTCACGACATCGTGGGTCCTCTCGAACTAGGTAATCGTTAACCTATAGTTCTAGCCACGACCGGAGTGCTAGTAGGCTGTGGCAGGGTTGTTGTCCACACCTCTCCCTCAAAATCTTTGGTAGTCGTGCATGACCCCTTTACTCCATATGTGAGTCTGGTCGGCAAGCTATCATCAACCTGCATCATCAACAAATCATGTCAGAACATATCCATATCATACCATCTAATCAAATGCACTAATATCACGGTAAAACAATCAAACCCCATTGGTACACTCCCTGACTCGATCTGGAGTCCAAGGGGTTCCATCGATGCCTCTATATCCTCGAGGTCCAAAATCCTGCACACTCAGTAAACCGAGTCAATAGCACCTATCTATGTCAATGTAGTAAAAAAACATGTCATCAACCCATAACACCTCATAATCAAAATCAAAAGTTTTAATAGCATAATAATCTGGATCACTTGTGAGAAAGTGTCCTCAAAGAATAAGTTCCCTCAGTGCCCCAGAGCGGGATGTTACAGTTATAAAACTCAATTTGATCTTTATAAGAACTAGGTAAGCAACTCAAAAATAATTGAATCTTTGGTTTTTCATGCAAAATGTAAGGCACATAACGCAACAAACTCAGAAACTTACTAAATCAATATTTCATTGTAAGATTTCCCATTTTTAGTTCATAGAACTCCTTGGCTTTAGCCTCATAATATTGTTCGGATTGTTTCTTAAAATATCTCTTAAATGTTTTCCACGTGATTTTACTTTCCTTAATACTTTTTACTCTTTTAATATTCTGCCACCATATATCTTCTTTTTCTGTCAGATTATAGATAGCAATCTGGGCTTTAATATCACTTGAGTAATTGTAAATTTGAAAGCATTTCTACATACCAGAGAGCCATGCCTCTGCTTCCTCACTAGTCTCCACTTCTCCATTGAAGGTTGGTGGTTTATTCTTAAATTATCCCACCACTTCATCATGTTGTTTGGGTTTATTTTTTGTTCTTTGTTTAGGACTAGAACTACCTTCCGTATACATTTCAGTATCTTCCATATCCATATATAATGACTTTGTCTCAGATTCA
>ML790333.1:172879-186252 GCA_009831015.1 Picea engelmannii | reverse complement strand
GAATACAAACACGAACCAGGTGACTAAGGGTATGACTGTTAAATATCTTGAGAATATTTTCTTTTCCATTAACAATATGTATAAATTATTGGTGAATTTCATACAAGGATCATCAATCCCTTAGAAGACTCCTTAATAAGCCTATGCAATAAGATTGAATTCATCCTTGTCACATTCTAAGACTACTGTTCTGCAATATTTAGAAATAATTTTATATAAACCCAAATTCGCTGGAACATTTCCCAAAAATTAATATGCATTCAAGGAATCCATACCCATATGTATAAATTTATTCTTGGGCAGATATTATCAATGACAACGATTGAAAGAGTTTATACAATTAACCTCGAGTTAAAAGGATGCCACTCAAAAAGTTCTATTAGAACTTCTTTACTATCACTTTACATATATGAGCCACTAAAGCCTAGACCAAAAGCATGACCTTGGATTTACCTCCATTTAGTTGGAAAGAAATGTCAAATCTCATACATTAACAATAATGGTAAATGAGTATTTTCCGAATTAATGATGCCCTGGTACAACAGAGACTTGTCAAATCATTACATAGGCAACCACAAGTAATCATTTTGAGTGTGTATATTGAAGAATTATGGAAAACAAAACTTGATAATGATCAGAAGATGAGTCTCGTAGTCCAAACAAACCTAACACCGGAAAGAAATTTGTTCGATCAATGTTCTAGCGACTCCCTAGCTTCCAAGATCAGATGGATCTACCTAGTGAGCATATCTATAGAAGTGAATAAAAGTGACTCAAGTTGGTAACCTCTTAATTGGCATCAAAACTTAAAGTAAAAATTAAGGTATTTGTAAGTAAATTTATAGAGCATAGCTAATGCAATTTTCAAATAAACAATATGGATTGCCAATAACAATAAACATTTGGGAATTCATGAATAGTTCAATGAACCAGTAAAGATGCTATATTTTAGCAAAAGACTGATATCACTACAGGGATAGAGAATACCTTCCCTTAATTTTAACCCATTTCTTTAGAACCTTTCAATTCTCAGTACAACATTTCAAACATTCATTCGCTAGATATTTCACAGTTATATTTTGACACTTAAACTTACACCTGCAATGCTTGGAATAATTTTAATGAAAAAAATAAAGAGAGTAGACTTACTGCTTCATATGCATTTCAAATATTAAGATTAATTGGAGACAATATTTGTATTTGAGAATCTGGCAATTCCCATTATTTAAAAAAAAATTAAAAACCTGTTCCAAATTAAAAGCTAACAAAATTTAGTCTAGTCCTTTCACTCCCCCTCAATTGGGTTCATAAGTGTCTTTTCTGGGCGGGTAAACAATTACTGTACCATCCTCGTTTTGACTGCCAAATTATAGTCTAAATAACGATGACAATGTTGTTTGCATCGTTACCACTATCGAATGTTGTATTGTTTCTATGATATCTAACCTTAACCTTCTGAAGCTATTTATCAAATCTTTTCACTTCACTATTTGCGCCCAGCAAGGAGTAATAAATTAACTTATTGGATACTGACAAAGAGAGCGAAGCATTTTTCTCTTGAGCCAATACCATCATCTATGTTTGTATCTGTATTTGAATCGTCACATTTAAAGTTAGACTAGTCCATTCGCATTTGCTTTTGATTGATTAACTTATATGCATTGGTGAGAGCTTGGAATAGAACGGTCAGAAATTAGCATACACAAGCCAGCCAACACATCTGCATTTTAATTTTATATGCATGCATACAGAAGCTATAATATAATATTCGCAGCTGCAAATGACAAATAGATGTCAATGGAACGGAACAGGTGAAATACCAACCCGCAGAGATAGATAGACCAGATCTCCATTGCCCAGCCTCAACGAACCCGTAGAGATAGATACATCACATCTCCATTGTCCAGCCTCAACTAACCCAACCGTATTATTATTATTTGAGGCCATATTTACAAATTTTACACTCAAGTTAGAGCTTGAACGCATGTATTTAAAAGACCGAAAGAATTATCCTAATAAAGATAACATGATTTTCAGATCCTTTTCTTTTGGAAAAGTGATAAAACAATATCACATTTCATGAGACAAGTTAGAAGAATCTAAGTAAGGAAAACAAGCATTGAGAACTTCAGTCTACAAACTCCCAAGACGGCCGCGAAAAATTCTTCTTTCATAACATAATTAAGAAGAATTCTTTCATGAGGGGAAAGAGCATAAAGAAAGAAAGAGTTAAACAGTTCAAGCTAAGACCACATCGAATATCCTCACCGTGTGATCGGCCCCACAAGAAGCTAGCTGCAAAATTGCAGAGGAAGAGGAATTATTGATACTAATAGTTTTGTCACTTTTAGAGGTTTCTTTCCAGTTCCAGGCCAAACGGTGAACAGTAGCCACGTGGCACAAATAAACATCCAACTGTACCATTCTGGAAGCCTTGACAGACACAAAATGTTCTCTATCATCAACCATGCTTCTCAAACCAGGTCCAATCTTCCAGATCTCAATAAGCCCATTTTCCATGCCAACTGCAAGTATATCCTCCCTGAAATCGTTCTGTGGAGACCATGATAGGGCAGTTATACTGCTGCTAAATTGAGGCAGAAGTGAAGATTCACTTACACAAGTTCCACTCTCTCCATTTTCCGTAACTTTCCAGATTTTCACGGTCCTATCTCTGGATCCTGTTGCAAACACATGACTGCGTGTGCTCCAAGAACATGCCCAGATTATTCTTTTGTGCGCCTCCTGTCTTGCAATCAGTTTGTGTTTAACTTCATCATTACCTATCGAAATAGATTGTGTCAGGTTACCTGCTATCTATTCATGTTGTCACAAAACAATGACTTCGACGGGAAAACAAAAATTATAAAAAGCAACAATCACTTAAAAGATGTGCAAATGTTTGTGTACCATTTTTCTCTAGTTGAAATACAGAGAAATGTCTATCCCTTGAGACTGACAACAGGAAACGATCATCGCATGAAAACTTCATTTCTGTTACAGTCAGGGCATGGGAATGAAGGCGACCAACAACTCTCCAAGAGCCCACCTGCCATAGCCATATCTCTGCTACATTTGCTGATTGGGCCTGTATATTTGAAAATGAAAACCATTTTAGATTGACGCAAAATAAAAAGCGAAAACCAAGCATGCAAAAATCCTTGTTGAAGCTTAAATTTGTTTGCACCCTTATTAATGTTTTAGAGGTTACAATTTGCGATAAATTACCACGCACCTCCACGATGAGGGCACCAATCAAGCATATAGACGAGCTCATTGAGAATAACCATACAATAACAGAATCAATTATTTCAGGATATAACGGAGACAAGCATGGAATGGTATTAACTTTAATTAATTCAAAAGGAAAATAAAAGCAGAGTTTTGCATTCCAAGTTACCAAAATCTATAATTCATATCTCGGCTTTTTCCAGATGTGCTATCTAACTTTTTTGCATATATGGAACACCTACATAAATTTTTCATTTATGTAACTTAGGCTGTAGACTATGCTTTCATGTTCCGCACACAGATTTATGAAGGAAAGAGTGAATGACAATGTTCCACTAAGTTTTCAGGACGTCAAGACACAGGAATGTGGAAACGCATCCAGGGACCGTGCGGAGACACCCCTCAAATTTTAGGGATCGTCACAGGGGATGCAGGAGTTCCCAACATAGGAGACCTGACCTGAAATACTAAAAATTTAAAATTTCAATAATGAAAAACTGAAACATAAATGATACATAACCTTAATCAATAATCATTGAATAATCACAATTTACAAAGCTGATATATAACACAATGATACAATGATACATTGACAGCCGAGGGGCCAGCCAAGTGATGGTGAGGGGGTTAGAGTTTAGGGTTTAGGGTTCCCGCAGTGCTGGGACTCCACATTTTGGTGACAGGGTAGTCGTAACAAGTTTTCACCCTCTCTCTAGCTCGGAATGGTTCTCTTTCTTTATAGCTGGTCCCCTGACTATTTTCCTTCAGACGTTGCACCTCCTTCACTTTCCGCGAGTTTCAGTCAGGCCCTTGTCCCTTTTCTTGCAGTCGTCCGTCACTATACCGCATGGCTCCCTGCAGAAGTGGATCCACTTTCCACCGGCCTTTTCAGCCCTTTATGGCTAACAGTGTAGACCTGACATGGGTTGACGATGACGTTCTCTAGGAAAATGATAACCTCTTTTTGGTGGATGATACATACAAGCCCCTGTACGAATGTATGCATCATCCTCTACCAGACCACCTCCCGACGTCTCCTCCTCTTCAAAATCCCCCATAGCTGGCTTTGGATCAGCTCTCTGATAAGACTACAATGCATGCTGGGAAGACACCTACCCTCGATCACATGTTCGACCAACAGCCTCGGGAGACTCCACATTTACTCTTCTGTCCGAGTACTCTTTCATAGTCTATCCCCATGGCTCCATTAGCAACTTCTTCCCCAGCCCCTGTTTCCACAGTTCGCACTCATAGCTCCGTCTCGAATGTCTCTGTTGGTGCCAGACACAACAGATCATCTAGTTCCAAAGCTCGCGCAAACCGCAAACAAAAGTGTTGGAAGGTCAGAAAGTCTCCTTCTAGCTGTATCCTTGGCAAAGACATTGCTATGGATCGAGTTTCCATCCTTTCAAAGAGGGCACTAGTCAGTAAGTTCTATTACGCTAGGATGCCCAAAGCACATTTATCCATTTGGATACAAGATTATTGGAAACCAGTGCTTGGATACTGTCTGAGAGTCCGTCTTCTCTCCAACCACTAGTTTATCTTTCACTTTCTGGCAGAAGAAGATCTTTTGAAGATTTTAAGCTCCCCGTGGATCCTAAATAAGGGAGTCCTCATGCTCAAGAGATGGGTTCCCGGTTTCAATCCTTTTTCTGAATCTTTCAGCAAAAGGTTCCTGTGGATGATTTTACCGGATGTTCCGATCAAACTCTGGTCCAAACAAATCTTTGAAGCGGTTGCAAATTCTGTTGGGAAGTTTGTCTTTTTTTACGAACGCTCTCTTTGTTGGGTCAACAAGCAGGTTGCGGGGGTTTCGATCGAGATGGACCTAGACCGTGGTCTCCAAGACTCCATCGTTGTCAATATAGGGGATTACTCTTTCTATCAACCCTTAGATTTCTGGAGGGAGCCCTTTCGCTGTCATCTTTGCTGGCAGACAGGTCATCTCAAGTCCTCGTGTTCTTTGGATCAGTTTGCGACTCCCTTGACAGCGGTGGACCAGAATGCTAAATTTCTTCCCCAGACTTCGGATCGTTAATCGTTCCTTGGTAAGATGCAGGTTTTTTTTCCAGACTTCTTCCATAAAATCTTTGCAGAAGAATTAGTTATTTAAAAAATAATGAACATTGGGTCTTAGAGATTTTCGAAGATTTCTAGAAACTCTTATTAAATAGACTGGATGTTTTGGTTCTTCATCCTGATAACAACAATGTTGTCCTTGATAGTCGCGACTCGCCTCCTCTTTCACTGGTTCCCTCAGAGACCCCTGACCAAGTGGACTGCTCTCAGACTCTGCTTGCTCGCCCTGATCACAATCGCCCTGACCTTATCCCCTCATGTGATCCTATTTTATCCTTTTCCCCTCCTTCCTTACTTGTTGAGGTTCCCCCCCTTAAATCCTTATCCCCTACTTCAATATCAGTTAACCCCTCCCCTTCCACTATTTCTAAGTCCCCTTTGACTCTTTTGATCGCACCCTTATCCCCCCTCCCTCTCCATGTTACCAATTCAACTACACTCCTCCCTACTGACCATTCTAATGTGACTATCCGGAAAAATTCTCGTCTCCATCCCCCTAAAAAGCCTCCCGGGTCTATAGAAGGTGGCCTTTCGAATTTTGTTAACACTGAACCTCCTACTACCCTTCCCCTTCCTTCGACTATCTCCCCTTCCTTAGATCACACATGTTCCACCTCCTCGACCCTTAGAGCAAGCCAGTTGTTTCATGGCGTTTCTTAATGATTATTTTTTCTCTGAATCTCCGTGGGTTTGGGGGCCCCATTAAACTCGCCTCCCTAAAGTTATTGCTTCAACAGGTCAAACCTGACATGTATTCCTTCAAGAAACACTGGTGGAGGGTGATAAGGCAAAATCCCTCTTTCTTCAATGTCTGCCACACTGGAATCCAGTTGCTCTAGATTCACATGGATGCTCTGGAGGTCTCCTTTCTGGTTGGAACCCAGCTTATGCTGAGTTTTTTTTCTTTTGGAACAATTGCAGGTATTTTCTTGGAAGGCAGATTAAAGCACTCAAAGGATTCTGTAAAACTACTTAATTGTTATGCTCCTTACAAAGACATAGAGTCCTTTTGGCAACAACTCTCAGATTTTGGATTACTGTGTGAGGATAATCTTATTATCGGAGGCGACCTAAACTTCACCTTATCTGTGAGAGAAGTGTGGGGGAACCTGGCTCAACTTGACCCTTTGGCCGATTTCTTTTCAAATATCCTACACAGCTCAGGATTAGTGGACGTTCAACCATCTGTCCTGTCCTGGAATGGTAGATCCGCTTCTACAGGTATTTCTAAAAGATTGGATCGTTTCCTATTAGACTCCAAGCTGCTTGATAAACACCTTAATTTTCGTACTTGGGTTGTTACTTCAACTATCTCAGATCACAATCCGATCTGCTTGCAATTCAATGTGTCTTCCCGCTTTGCTGCCCGCCCCTTCAAATTCAAGAGCTCATGGATTTCAGACCCGGACTTCATTACTTTAGTTCAATCCACCTGGGATGAGATGAAAAGATGGACAAACAAATCTCCAATCCTTCTTCTATGCGACAAACTCAAACATTTGAAGAGTTATGTTATTAAATGGCAGATCAATAAGAAAAAACAACTAAATACATATTTAATCTCCATTGATCAACAACTATCTGATATCTTTAAAAGGTGCCCTTCTCAAATTTTTGAGCAAGAAGATTTGGACTTATTAAAGTCACTCAACCAAAGTAAGAATGCTATACTCTCTATCGAAGAAGCTACCTGGAGACTCAGGGGTCGAGCTATCTAGATTGAGAAAGGAGACAAAAATACTAAATTTTTTCACAAATTTGCATATCAGAGATGTAGTCATAATTCAATTTGGGACCTTTCAGATGAGGACGGGAATCTGAAATCTACTGAATCAGAGCTAAAAGAGATGGATTTCAATCATTTCAAAGCACAGTGTAGCGCTATTGTTTTCGAAAACATCGACCTACAAATTGAAGTACTAAAGACTATCCCTTATTTCTTTAATGATGATGATAATGAGGAGATCGGCAAACCTGTTTCGGCAAGCATGTTTCGATTGAAGAATTACAAGAAACTATTAGTAAAATGCTCAAAGAGAAAAGTCCTGGTCCAGATGGCTGGACACAGGAACTTTTTCACACCTTTTTCGATATTATGGGTGTGGATATACTCAATGTTGTGGAGGAATCTCGATGCACAGGTCAAATCCCAGGGGCTCTAAATGCAACTTTTTATACTCTCACTCCAAAAATCAGTAAGCCCGTCACTTTTAATGATTTTAGGCCTATTGTATTATGCAATTTTGCCTACAAAGTTATCTCAAAAATCATTGCTTCTTGGATCAAAGATAAATTAGCCTCCTGCATCTCCGGCGAGCAATTCGGCTTTCTTAAGGATAGACTGATTTTTTATGCTATTGGTATTACATAAGAATGTTTACACTCTGCAAAGATGAAGAAGCAAAGTTCAGTTATCCTAAAGCTTGATTTAAAGAAGGCCTACGACAATGTTAGTTGGCAATTCCTTAGATTGCTACTCGACCAGATTGGCTTAAATTGGAGTGTTTCTCAATGGATTATGAGTTGTATCACCTCGGTTAACACGGTTGTTCTAGTCAACGGTGTTCCAACTGATTTCTTCAAAAGTCATCAGGGATTGCGACAAGATTGTCCACTGTCTCCTTTACTTTTTCTGATGGTTGTTGAAGTTTTAAGCAAACTGTTGATACAAGCCGTGGATACAGGAACTTTCCAAGGTCTAAAAATTGTGGTTAGTACATTTATCCCACATCTCTTCTTTTTGGATGATGTACTCATACTTGGAGCTGGGAAACTTGAGTTTTGGTTGACTTTTAATTCTATCCTCTCCAAGTTTTGTTCTACCTCTGGTATGATTGTAAATTGTCACAAGTCATGTTTTCTTGTACAAAACATTGATCAGAACCTTAAACACAGTTTGAATACAGCTTTTAATATTCAGATTGAGAGCCTTGATCAAGGTATGAAATATTTGGGTTTTTTCCTTAGACCCAATAATTATAGAGTGAATGATTGGTTGTGGTTATTAAAAAAGATTGAAAAGAGGATTGGGAATTGGACCTTCCGTTGGCTTTCTCTCGGAGGCAGACTCACCTTAGCCAATTATGTTCTTCAGAGCATTCTAGTTTATTGGCTCAGTCTTGTTAAACTTCCCTCCTCCGTTCTCCACCGTATCTAGCTACTACACACAAACTTCATCTGGAAGGGGGGGGGAAAAGGATCAGGATATCATCTAACAAAATGGCTAAATATTGCCAGACCAAAAGACTACGGAGGATGGGGCATACAGAATATCTCTTGGTTTGCACAATCACTGGCTGGAAAATCATGTTGGAGAGGATTATTTGGTACATGTCTATGGAATACAATCCTAAGCAAAAAATATCTAAAAGGTATTGATATTATTTCCTGGCTGCGAAGGGATGATCACAATTCCCAAGGAAGTTCTATCATTTGGAAAAAATTTATGTGCTCATCCCCGATCATCAAAAGATGGCTTGCATGGGAGATTGGTTCAGGTAATCGAGTTGTTTTTGGACGTGATCCTTTTATTGGTTGTAACTCCAATTATAAACTGTCAACTCCATTAATCCAGTTTTTAAATAGTTCAAACATTTACACTATAGCACAAGCAGTTGTTCTTGATGATTCTGGAACATTACAAAAATGGTTGGAGTCTAATCAACTTGGATTATTAGATGGACTGAAAACCGAATGGGAAAATTTTGTATCTCATTTAAATAGCAGCGGCATCCTCCTCAAAAATACAAATGATAAGCTCGTTTGGTCATGGAACAAAGCGACAGGAGCAGTCACTGCAAATCTAGCATATCACTTATCAGTCCATCTTATACTTAAACAATATGGAAGAGAGAAAATGGTGGTACAAAGCTATCTGGGATTTGAACATCCCAATAAAAATGACTTTCTTTATGTGGCTGTGTTTAAAAGATTGCATCCTCACTTGAGTGAATTACAAAAAAAGAGGAGGTATAGGCCCCTCGGTCTGCAATCTATGTTTAAGGAATGAAGAAACTACAACCCATATTTTTGTGGACTGCTCAAAAACACAAAAAATTTGGTCTGAAGTGTTAAAATTTATGAAGATCGATAGTGAATGGAAGTATTCTTCCATAGAGGAAAATTTGAAGCACTGGTTTATTCAATTTCCAAAACTGAGACATATTCCTTTCTTGGTCATTTGGGGCATTTGAAAATTTAGAAACAAAATACTGTTTGAGAACTGGAATAGAATGGATCCTATGATAGTCACCAAAATTATCCTATCTTTCAAAGAATACACAGTCAAAGAGGAGGAAGACAAAATGGCATTTATCTTAAATCCAATCTATTTTGATGATACTCCAATTGGGTTTTTTGATGGAGCAGCTGATGATAATATATGTGGAATTGGAATATACCTAAAAATCTCTACAGATCACATAGTCAAAGCTCATTTTGCTGGCGGCAATGGAAATAATATGAAAGCCGAACTCTTGGGCTTATGGGGACTATTATTACTCTCTTCCTTCCTTTCCATAAAGAAAATGATGGTTGCGGGAGATTCCAAGGTCACTATTGATTGGATAAATTCAAAATCCAACCTGAACCTGATATATCTCAACAACTGGAAAGACAAGATAAGAAGCTTAAAGAATAGATTTGAATCTATCAAATTTATGCACATACATAGACAGTTCAACAAAGTAGCAGACAGCCTCTCCAAGAAGGCCCTCAAATGAAACACTGGCTGGCTCTTTTATGAAGAAATTGTTGATGGAACTGTTGTCTGTGCAGAAAATCTTTACATTTTCTAGCCTAGAACATTACAGATGCACCATTTTTGAAACATTTTGTATATGCCACTATATGTCTTTTTATAACTTTACTACAAAGTAAAAATGTGGAAGGAAGGAAAGACTACAGATCTTTTTTGATCATCACTTTCTAGATCCTTATGTAACAGAAAGTTTCATTTGATTCTAATAGAATAATAGTGAAACTGTTTTTTTCGCGTGAAACAAAAACAATGATACATTGACACATAACATACATATGTAACAAAGAAATAAATAATAAATGATTCTAAAATCATGATCTGATACATAAGAAAATGATGTATTGATAAATAACAATGAACATATATAATAATGATAAATAACATAACATAACATAATAAACGATAGAAAACATAATATTACCCTTTTTATCCATAGAATGCACACAGCACCGTAGCAAGGCTTGGGCTGTCATGGTTCAGCTATCATGGTTCAACATTCATAGTTCATCTCTCACAATTCAGGCTCCAACGCTCTCACAATCAAATGCAAATGAAAAATGAATGTGAGTAGGTGTTTTTGTGCTGTTATAAGTTGTGAACAGGGTTTGGAGGGGGGGGCATAAATTAGGGTTGGCGTGTTTTTTTGGCTTTTTTCAAGGTATGGCGCAGGTTTTTTCAAGGGAAGTACCCAGGAGTGTCCCTTTTTTCAGGGAGCATCATCGAGTACCCATTTAAGAGAGAATGCCTCTATTTTGGGGCGGGGGATATCCTCCTATGTGTTTCATGGCATCTCCTCCAAAAAGGGTACCAAGGGGAAACTTCAAACATCCCCAATGGAGTATCCACATCCCGGGCATGCAGCGAGTGCACACCCAACTCATGGGAACATCTTCCCCTGTAACACTAGTGCATGATAATAGGTGACAATCCAGATTAGAAGTGCAATGTGGAAGCATGTAAAATATTGAAAATGTGAAATGCCGCTGACAATATCAGAGAACACGGAAACAATGATTCCTCTTAATGAAATCTAACTGCATTTCCTAAATTTGTATGACATAAGACTTGGTTTTCACAAAATGTATGTCAATGATATTTCACGTAGCATTCCCAGCCATGCATAAAAAAACGCTTAGCAAATGTGAAACATTTCAGTCTCATTTAAGAAAATAATACAATGTTCAAAGATATAGAATGTATTTGTCACAAAACAAGGAAACCACAAAAACAATAGGATATCGAGTTGGAGAAACACAACATAAGAAAAATGCTCAAATGTTGACTCTGATGTGTTGTGGTTAATTGAAAAATAAAGTAAAACCATTCTACCAATGTGCTTGGTTCCCCAACATAGGGAATGGAAGGGCAAGTGTATAATTAATTAGTTTACTTGTCTGAGATAATAAAGGGTGCCCTAGACAAGTTATCATAAATGAAAGGGGACTATAATATAGAGTTACATAGCGGTCTTCCTTTACCCTGGAACCACAACTTTATATGTATATAAGAAATACACAAATTAGCAAGCAAGCTATTCAGACTATCCAGATTTCGAGGTGAAATTAGCAATGCATTCTTAGTGGGGACCTAAGTATTAAAGTTGCACATAGCATATACATGCACAATGCTTGCAGAGAGAAGAGAGACGTGAGGAAAGGGAGATTACTTAAAAGTTAATATTATTCAATAGGGTAAATATCAACACATAAAGATATCTCGTACAACCACCTATTGTTGGTTAGGAAACAACTTAGCCTAACTAACACATTATGACTAAATCTTATTTATGGCATTTGACTATATCAACTTAAGTCACTTTAATTTGTTAAAGCTCCTAACCAAGGCTGCGGGGGAGCGCCCTCCCCCGTCCCCCTCGAACCCGCTCCCGAATCGTGCTCCGAAGCTGAGCGTTTAGGGAGTGCGCTCCCTAAACGCTCTCCTTCGGGAGCATTTTTAGGGAGCGTGCTCCCTCACCAAAAAATGTGCTCCCTGATTTTTAAGGGAGTGTCCAGGGAGCGAACGCTCCCTCACCAAAAAATGTGCTCCCTGGTTTTTAAGGGAGCGTCCAGGGAGGGAACGCTCCCTAAGGAGCGAGCGTTCACTCCCTGCACGCTCCCTGAGCGCTCCCTTGGAAAAAAAACGCTCCCCAAAAATGCTCCCTGACCTCATGCGCCTGAGGAGGTAAAGATTGAGTTTTTTTTTTGTTTTTTTGGAGAAATGAAGCTTGGGAAAGGTAGCCTAGGGTTAGGTAAGAGGTTAAAACACTCTTTCACTCCCATTTCTCTCATTCTATTTCTCATTTCATCCATTTCACTCATCTTTGCTAAGAGGGTTTTGACTCTTGAGAGGGTTCTTGCTAGTTCTTGAGGAGATTGAAGGGGGATTGAGGAGCTTGGAAGGAATATTGAAGGCTCCCATAGGGAGATTGGAGAGCTTGGAAGAGAGATTGAACTTTGAAGGCTACCATTTGTGAGAGCTTGGAAGGGAGATTGAAAGCTACCATAGTCACATTCAACCACCATTGGAGAGCTAAAGAGGTAGGCTCTTAAAGCCAATTTTTCTTTCTTGTTTTTTTTTTTTAAATGCATGTGTTGTAAACTAGTTTCTCCTCCTACTCTTTCCCATTTCTCCTCCATCATTCTATTGCAGGTAGCAACTTATTATCAAGGGCCAAGGTTCAACAATCATGATGTTGATGTCAACGTGGTATGCCATTTTGGTTCCATTTTTTATTATAATGATGGTGGTGGGAAGTTCACGTCGAAATACCCATGATAGTGATGAAGAAATAGAAGTGGACAGCACATACCAAGGAGGGGAGGAAGGAATGGAAGGGGATGAAGTCAATGAAAATGACAGTGATGATCATGATCCCCAAAAATCCAAAGACAGGTACACACCTCTGTGGAAGTATGTCACGAAGCTTAGTGGAGGGAAAGAGGGTGGAATAGTGAAATTTATATGCCATCATTGTCATAAAGACTACACAGGTTCTTATACCCGTGTGAGAAAGCATCTATGTGGGTCTACGAACTGGGATGAAGGTAAGAATATAGGAATCAAAGCCTGTGTGATTATCGATTCCAAAGATAGACTTAAATACCAAAGGGAAGAGGAGGTAGCACAAAACAAAGCCAAAAGACCAAAGGGTGAACCTAAGAATGCACGAAGAATGTTCATTGGTCGAAGCGCATCCCCCCATGCTAGTGCATTCTCGCCTTCGTCTTCACCTAGAACACTATCAGAATTCCTTGACCAAGGTTGTAGAGATGATGTGGATGCAAAAGTTTACAGGTTTCTA
>ML790333.1:144787-156770 GCA_009831015.1 Picea engelmannii | reverse complement strand
GTGGTAACCAGATAATGGCAATGTCATACTGTTAGGTACCCATGAACCTAATAGGTTGGCTCGTGATGAGACCCCCTATCCTCTTGGCTAGGTCTTGTTTATTATTTCCCGGGTCCCTCTTGTTTCTTGCTGAGAGGCTTTTTATTGCCTTCTCGAGGATCCCTAGGCAAGGCATCTTGAGGTTTTATTTCTAGGCTTTTATCTTTTACCAGCTGCTTTTACCTTCTGGGCCTTTATCCCCTTCTTCCCACAAGTTAAGGTGCAACCCTACAAACAAGTCAATCCAATGCCCGGACAAGGGTAATGGGATAAATGAACAAGAGATAAGATGAAAAAGTGGTAGTATGATGGGAGCAGACGATGGCTCTTCAGAAATCCCCCCGGTGGAAAACCAAAACCCATGGGTACAGGCTTGCTAGGACACCCTGTCAATCTCCCCAATCATGGTCAAGAGGGTTAATGTAAGATCCAAGCAATCGTCAAAGATAAAAGGAGTCAGATGCATATATCCAAAGGTTATAATGATCAAAAGTGACACATACCATGATACCTGGACCAATTACCTCATGGAGCAAGAGCCTTCTTCGATACAGGACCAAGCCGATGGTGATGGATGCTGCTACTGCTGACAAGATGAATCTGATGAAAGAAGAAAAGGATGGGCCCTCCAGAGCCATGCTCAGGTCAATCCTGCTCTCAGTACTCCATGTCTAGGACCTATGGGCCTCAAGACATGATCTCCTAGTTATCCCTAGAAATCGGGGATAACAAGGCTGAAACAAGGACACCACTGTCCAATCTAGAGGCTGAAAAGAAGCCACTAACAGCCTTAACAAAATATGTCCAAGAATATAGGACTGCTACAGCAATAGGCAGACTTAGGTAGCAGTTTTAGGGTTGCCTCATCAAACGCTAAAGGTTGTAAACTAGGTAGCCTGCACAGGTGACAGCGGCAGAATACAGGTGGCACCAGCGGCAGATAAGGAGGGCTAGAAATGACACAGTGACAACATACAGGTGGCACCAGCAGTAGATAAGGAGGGGGACAGCACCAGCAAGGAGCGACAGCAAAAGAGGAACTGTCCTAAAGGGGGCCGCAGCCAAACTTAGCAAGAAAACAGATCCAAGGAGGGGCCACACCACAAACTCAGCAAGAGAACAGATCTAAGGAGGGCCGCACCAAAAACTCAGCAAGAGAATTAGATCCAAGGAAGACTGCACCAAAATACCAGCAAGAGAACTGATCCAAGGAGACAGTCGCACCCTATACCAGCAAGAGAATGATCCAAGGAGAGAGTCGCACCACTATACTAGACTGAACAAGAAGGAACCGCAGCAAAACCTCAGATCAAGACTTGGTTTGGAGGAAGGAGAATGAGTGAGAGAGTGAGGGGAGAGGTCTCTCTTTTATAGTTTAGGTGGGTAGGTTAGGGTTTGCAAATTGGCCCTAATTTTAGGGTTAGATTAAAACCCAACAATTAAACAATTAATATTTTATAATTAAAATATTAAATGTTTAAATTATAAAATCCAAAGTCAAGGCGGCTAGCAAAGAACCAAACCACATAGACATTAAGGAGGATGTGGCTCAAGCAAGGGTTGCAAAGATAACAAGGGGGGGTTCTTCTTTAATGGAAAAATGTCCACAAAGGTCTCATGATATAACTTATAAGCTTTTATCATCCCAGCATAAGAGGAAGGTCAATGATGTCATCATGTCCTTCTTCTTAACTGCTCCTAGGTCTCATGGACCATCCCGGGAGATAAGAAGATCACACATCATCTGGGCTTGGTACTTAACCAAGAAACTGCCTGGTCCCAGACCAGGATACCCCAGAATGCAGCTAGGGGCCCTAAATCACAACTAGGGTCTTATCCACAAAGGTACACAACCAAGGATCAATCCAAGCACCGAGCAAGGATTCCCTGGAACACATCCAGGGGCCCTAGAACACATCTAGGGACTTATATCATCAAACTGCTTGGTCCCTGACCAAGAACCCCAGCAATACACTGGGGGCCCTCACTAGGGTCTTTTTCCATGGCTCTAACTGCTTGGTCCTAGACCAAGAACCCCAGGAGTGTACTGGGGACCCTAGATCTCAACTAGGGTCTTTTCCATCCTCCCAGAGAATGGCTCTTGCAGCTGCTTAATTTTAACACTTAGGCCATCCACACCACTACACAAAACAAGACTATTAAATCAACGAATTCAAAGAGCTGTGAAGACACTGCATGGTCAACTCTATCACTGTATTAGTCAAAAGATTGTCTGCATCATAGAGACAAAATTCAAAGCTGGTTGCAATAGTATGCTCTGGAAAGAGTGTAGGCAGCAAGAAAAGAAAAGAAAATGGAAGAGGAAAGGCTGTTGGCCGTTACAAAATAAACTCTGATTGAATTATGTCATTATCCCTTCCTTTATAACTCTCCCAATTCCTAGAAAAGGAGGTGGCCTGCTCATGCAAAAGCTATCTGCTGTTCAGTGGCTGAAATAAGTGAAGTGAACTTCTGTAATAAAGCACATAACAGCCATAAATATCTTTGAAACTCTCGCTAGGATGGGTATATACAATTGGTATATACAAGGGTATATTTACCAGCTAGTTCAGTACCATGAGCTGGTTTTTGCACGGCTGATTATTTATCAAGGGCTTCCCTCCAAGGCCAGGTTAACAAAGAGTGGGCTTTCTGATGGTATCCATCCTGTTTTCCAGTGACCTGAGAGGGTGAAGCATATCTTCTGGAATTGTTAGTTTACAAAGAATGATTGGAAGTACATCCAGGAACAGCATTCAGTTCTTTTCCTGGAAAGGATTCATTGGCGGGCAGCCCTGTTTCGTGATTGCAGATATTTGGTTCATTCCTATTTCATTAGGATTTGGCAATGCCCGAGGACCTCTGCTTTGTTTACTCTCTAGAAGATCTATTGTAGGTCTATTTTTTATCATGACGGCAATTCTTTATCTACTTTCTATACCATGTGGTGGGATAAGGTACCATGTGGCGGGATGAGTTCAGTTGTTGGCCAAAGATTCCTTGTTGATGAAGGATGCCAAATCTTTAGATGCAGTAGCTTATTCTGATTTTATTTCCACCTTAATAGTTTTGAGGAAGAGGATGTAATTTCCATTGTATATACCCTTCCACTATTTTGACTTGCTGATGTAAATATTTTTCTGTATACATACGACATATTTAAAAAAAAATTATAACATGATGGATCATTGTATTTCATTTTTTATTTGGGCATTGACATTTTCACAATGAAAAATATAATGATTCTCCTTTTTTCTAATACTGATTTCCAAATTGTGTAATAGCCATTTGGATCATGGATATTATTGCTCTAATTGTATAAATTTGCAATTAGTTATGCATTAAAAAATCTTTTTTATTTTTAATCTTTTCAAATTTATAAGTTTAATATGTTTAAGTGGGTTACCCTATGTCGGAGACCCTTGCATCCCCAAAGACATTCCCAGAAATTTTGGGTGTATCCACACATCCTTGGGATGCATTCCCACATGCCCACATCCCCTTGTCCTTGTAACTTAGTGGAATAATGCAATTATCTCCTACAAATAGCAGTTACAAATACTCATCAATGCACCTCTGCAGTAAAATGTATAACCTGTCTGAACTCAGCTCTCACATGGGATGCCTACAGGCTACTTGTATAATAGGAAAGACCTGCATGATTTGCATCTAATGTGCATGTACTTGTTTGTGAATAGACACGATGCACAGTAGCATTCCAGAAAATACAGATTTTTCATAGACAAGCAGAAGAAAACAATCAAAGGCAAGCAATAGTGTACAAATCAAAATTAAATTCATTAACAGTAGTGCATTATTGCATTTATAGACATAATAGGGCCAGTATAGTTGATAACAGTTACTTTTGCTAACCAGTGGGTATAAGTTAATAACTGATTAAATTAAACATGGAGATAGAATTTTAGTCCTTTATCATCTGAGCTTGGCTTGGTGTGGGGTCCTCAAACTTATCATTATTAGGCATATAGATGAACTGCACTACAAAATTGACAGCATTAACTGAACAAGATTTAGATAAAGTAAAATATTCACCTTGCAAGCTGTTGCAACAATATTTCCTGCATGATCACAGCACATAGCGAACAGTTCATTACCATGACCATAAAGCTTGTGAGATTCAGGCCATAGAGTATTCCAAGCCAAGTTTTCTTCAGGAGGAGGCTCAGTTAACACAACAGGAACAGCATCTGGAAAAGTCTCCATTGCGTCTTGGCCACCTTCAGTGACAGTAGGTGTAGCTGAAACACTCTTGGAAGCTGCTCTGTGACAAAACTTTGGTGTCAAATTTAGCTTATCCAACATTTTAACCAAGGCAATTAACTTCCAGAAACACGAGTTTCTTTGAAACAGACTTGTGTGAGTTGGCATTCTCCTATTAGACTTGACAGATAAATCATCAACTATATCATACTACAAAAGTTGCTATTGACAAATGAACTGCACTTTCCAGTTCATCTAAACCTAAAGAATGCAAAACTCACACAAGAAGCCCTTTTATTAAGATGAAGGTCAGAAAGAAACAATAAAAAGACTTTATTAAGTGCATCCAACAAAGCATATAGTCATGAGGTCCAAGATATATCCAATATGTCTTGTATTAACCAAATCAAATCTAGAGGTTACTTCATATTTGCATATACAGATCCAACTGTTGTAAGTGGAAGATCATTGTAACAATACCAGGAAAGACACAAGAGATAGAAAAGCAGAGAACAGCAACAGTACCATGAACATAAATTGGCTTCTGAGATAATCCAAGAGCAGACATATTTGCACCCAAAATTTGGATATCTTCTTTGTTCTCATCTTGCTTGCCTAAATTTCCCCAGGCTGTGTACCGCAGAGTCTGTAGAAATGATAGTGGAGCTTCAAACACCCTTGCAACTTTTTCATCTGCTCCACTAACATAACGATGGTTTCCTTCTCCCTTTATGATAGCGATAGCATTTATGTCATGACCATGGACTTGTGGGCGAGCAACTTCATGCCATGATGTTTCTGCATCACCATCCTTATTTCTCTCCCACGGGGCAAAGATTCGTGTTGTCTGTGACAAATTTCAAAAATTAGAGCAAGAACAACAAGTGCTGGGAGAGCACAAGCACTTGAAATCTCTGAAATATTGTAACCGAGTAGAAGAGCAAAATATCAGTAACCAAAATTAGCCATTATTCTAGAGAACTGGCCACAAGTAAGATGACTACTAACAAATAGTGAATTCTGAAATTCTTCAAACCAAGTGGTCATGCTACCTGCAGATTTCATAACTGGATTATAATGCTCACAAAGAGTTGGGCATATTCAGAGCAAATAGTAAACCCATAAGAACACAGACACGAGAGAAGCAAGAACAAGGAATTTCTAAGACAAAATAATGACAGGTTCTCCGCTGTCAGAATGAAAGCATCCAGCTAGTTAAAAAAAAATCGGTGTATTCATTGAATCTCTAGAATTGAACAAAAAACAAAACTCGTTCAGATTTTGGTAATGAAGTTCTACACCTTCATATGTTATGATGTATATAGATAATCAGATTTAAAGTTCAAACTCAGAAAGGAAGGGGCATTAGGAGCTAGATAAACAATGCATATTTAAATGATTTAGACAAAAAGGAAGAACTTGGACCAACCTATTTTGACACTACACAGACTATAAAACAGGCATCTTGTAATGCCCCATCTCTAGTAATACAATTTACTTATATACATATATTATAGGTGCACACTAAAAATAATTAAGTTATTGCAGAATAGGAAAATCAATAAAAGTTGCATTAACTAATTAATCTTAATTAATTAAACAAAGGGGGGATTGGTGCATGCAGGAATCTTTGCATGGATGACAAGTGGAGTCATCCATGCAATTGGAAGAAGAATGTTTTAAGGGGATGAAGGGAGTTGGTAAGGGAGGGTCTTTTGTCCGTTTGTTTGTTGTGGGGATGCTGTGAAAGGAAGGTAGAGAAACTGGCATAGTTTTATTGATTGAGGACTTGGGGGCTCTCAGTTTCAGACTGAGGGGTTGGTTGGAAGGAGAGTTGTCCCCCAAATCTCAATTGCTAGTCCACGTGCTATAGGCATCAATGTTGACTGTTGTTGCTGACTGCTGCTGGTGGATACTTGTCTATGGCTGGTCCTCTTCTCCGGCCTTTTGTAAGTCCAATTTCAATTTGCTACATTCCAATCAATTCTCCCATTTCTCTTGATGTTTTGAATATATAGTTATCTAAGTGGCCTGAATGCATTAATGGATATTGTTGACTTTTACATTAGACATATTGTTATTGTTGGATTTGCATTTGCTGAAATGTATGTGCTTATTGCACATTAGGCATTCAGGAAGTTTAATCAAGAGCATGTCATTATATTAGGACACTATATTTGCAATGTTCCACCAAGACTGGGGGCATGGGATATTGATGTATTAGCATCGTACAAGTACTTCCATAGCGGCTCGGTGTCTAGCATGTGGAAGTCGTCCTTGTAACCTTTCAGAAAACCTTAGGAAGTTCACTTTATGTGTTAATTATTAAAGTGAATGATCTTTTAATCAATTAAGTTAGATGCCTAAGTTTTGGCATTAGTAACTTAAGTGAGAGTTGATTAAGTCATAGTTGTTAGATTTAAAGTGAAGGTGAGATTAGATCTCAACCTTTGATCACTTTGGAGATCTAGGATTAGTGATTGATTTGATCAAATCTCAATGTAATAAAAGGCAGCCTAGGTGAGAGGATGAGACACACTGAGTAGAGAGTGAGGAGATCTCATTGAGCAGGTGAGAGGTGAGTGAGAGTTTATCCAAGTGTGAGTGGGTAGGGTCGAGGAAAGGTGTGAAGGGAAGCAAGGGAGATAGCAACCAGGTGGGCTAGGCTATAGTTGCATTGTAATCCTCTGAAGGGCCATTATCCCAAGACGAGAGCCCTAATTTTATAGCAATAAAATCATCAGAGATCTAGTTTTCCCACAAGGGTTTTTCTAGGAGTTGTTTACCCCGAATATCTCATGTGCAATGTGTTATGGTTTTTGTTTTATGCTTCTGCTAATGTTTCATTGATAAACTAGTTGTGCAGTTAATTAATAAAGCAATTTTATTTGAATTGAATGTCATGTGCTAAGTGTTAGAAAAATAGGTGTGCTCGTTTCACCATAGACAATATAGCAATATTGTCACCCAACCATAGGCACAAAGGCCACCCCTAAGCAAGAATAACCAAAGACCAAGCAGAAAGTCCAAACCATAACCAAGAGAAAGTCCAAGCCAAAACCGAAATGCCAGTTGCAGCAGTTGCAACTACAGCTGCAGTTCCTCTCCAAACTTGCACAACACTGGTCTTATGCAATTGTGAGAGTGAGTATGACAAATGAGCTCTAGCGCCCTCTATTTATACTGCTCTATCTCACTTGACTGGGCCGACTTCTCTTTCTGGAGGCTAATAACTCAATATTAAATATTCTCTTGAGTCAACTTGTCTCCTAGGGTTATTATCCAACATTTTAGGGTTTCTCTTGCTTCCCGAAATAATCTAGTCTTGTCAAAAGTTACACGTGGAGGTTAATACTTCCCACAACTACCATAATATCAAGAATCCCTCCTAGCTAGGGAGGTATTAAAGGTAATGGTCTTGAGCACAAACAAACCATTCAACCGGTAGCATCATCATAGCCACACAGGTTATCTCATGATCAAATCACGAGCACCATCATCACTTATCCAACTAGATAGTCTCCATGGCAATCAGAACAATGCCATCCAATAGAAAACAATTGTATCCATACATAGTAGTACACAACTACTACCCAATGGTACACAACCACTCCTAGTAGCACACGACTACTAATCAGTGACACACAATCACTACCAGTGGATCACATCTACCATAGTAGCATACAACTACTATCCAGAGACATACAGTCTCCACAACAATCATATCATTTGATATCAACCTGCATAACAATATCATGATACAAACTGAGTCATCTGGGCCATTCTTCCACTCACATCTGTGAGATCTGGAAGAGCATATGTCCTCAGAAAGAAAAACATCATCCATGGGCTATCTGGACTATTCTTCCCAAGCATAGAAGAATAATTGTCCCTGATTTATGAGCCTGGACCATTCACCTAACTGGGACATTCCTCCAGCACTAATCATAGTGCAACCTAGAGAGAATGAGTCTGCCCTAGGGAATGCCTGTCCCTGATTGTTGAACCTGGACCATTCACCTAACTGAGTCATTCCTCCGGCACTAATCACAATGCAACCTGGAGAGAATGAGTCTGCCCTAGGGAATGACTGCCCGAACCATTTCCTATGGAAATGACTATCCTGCACCAACCTCTAAAACAGACCATTCTTCGAAACTGCTCACAATTGTGAACTTCGAAAGAATGGACCATTCTACTTGACCACTACTCAGAGTGACTTCCAAGAAGAATGATTATCCTAGACCATTCCCCCACACTGGCCATAAGAGGAATCGTTGTCTATGGTACATCAACAATCTATTGAACCATTTTCATTACAAAAATGATTGTCTGATCTGGACCCTTTTTCGAACTAGAAAATGCCTATCCATCGAAAATCTCAAACCACTTTCAGAGCTGGAAAGGAACTGCCCATAAATCAATAACATATCAGTGCTCCCTCGCAACCTGGGAGTAATCACTTCCTTTTCCAATAAGGAAGTCGTCTCCACGAGCCCCAGCATGTCTCTTAAGAACGCAAACTTTTCATCTTGGATAGAGGCTTTACCAAAATATCTGCTATCTTCTCATCTATGGAGATATACTGGAGAACCACTTCTCTCTTCTGGACTCTATCACAGAGAATATAATGCTTGATCTCAATGTACTTCGGCATGTCATGGAACACCGGTTTTCTATGAAAGCTTCACATAGCTCTGATCATTACAATATATCATGGTTCAATTCAGCACTTGATCAGACGGTCCAGAAACCAACTTACGAAGACACATTGCTTTTGTACAAGCATCACAAGCTACAATATACTTTGCTTTTGTAGTGTTGAGTGCAACAGACTTTTGTTTCCTGCTAGCCCATGTCATCGTGACAAAGCTCAAACTGAAACATATCCAAGTAGCACTTTTTTTGTCATCTGCATTCACTGCCCAATCTAAATCGATAAATTCATGCAGTTGTATGTCATAGTTTCAATCTCCCACAAAACAAATATCCGGCTGAGTATTCTCCAAATACATTAACTAGCCAATCAATACGGGTCTATTGGATTAGAGTCTCTTCAACTTCTTCAGATCTGTTATCATGGAAGTTTTCCATGGATTTGCAATCCATCATCCCGAACTTCTAAGTAACCATTCTAATACACTTTCTCTGTCATAGGAAGTTTTCACCACGCTTCTGTTGTATATGAGATACTCTGCATCAAGTTGCTTGAATCCATACAAGGTCTTCTTCCATTTGCATACATGGGTCTCTTTTTGTTATAAGTTTCTTTCTCAATTTGCTTTATTGGGAAGAACAGTCTTTTACATGTAAATTTCAATCCATGGATACTGGAAGAGGTATATCTGGTTTACTAGAACAAGTTGTCATCATAGTCATCTCCCTCCTTCTGGAAGAACATCTAGTTTTGAATCTCGCAATGCTTCCATTCATAAGTCTTTTTCACATTTTCTTACATACATTGTTCTTCATCACAATTTCCATTTCTTCTGCTTGATTGCTTCTAGTGGGTTCAAACCAAAGCTGGTAGTCTTATGATTCTTGGTATAATAACTGGTTGTTCGGGCTTTTCTTTCTTTCTTGGAATCTCCATGTTCTTCCTCATGTTCCTCTTTAACTTTTGGGTCCATGGAGTCTTCTATAGATTCCATGCCCTTCCTTCCTGAAGATTCCAACTTCTTCCTTTCATCATAGGAACATGGATGTAGATGGACAACCAAGGATACTTAAGGCTTCTTTTCAAAGAAAACTTCTTCTAGAGTCAAACTGAACATGTGATGCTACTTTCAATGGGGAACATGGATAGATACTTTATAATCTTCACGGATTCTTCAATGGATCATATCATTTAGGATTAGCTCCCTCCTAATCATGGCTTCGTGCCTGAATGCATGCTCTTCTTTTGGAATTCTGCAATCAGCTCCCTCCATCTAAGAGAGTCCATGCTTCTATTTACATCCTTATTGCTTTCTGCAAAGTGTCACAAGTTTTATTCTAGTTTCCTCTTGATTACTAACTTCTTTCTGGTCTCTTCAAGTTTGATTATGATTGTGGCCCATCTGGTAGTTGTTACTTATATAATGGCTTCCACAGGAATTGTCACCAAAGATTGTCAACATACTTCATCTTTTTCATGTGCATTGTAGTCATCATAATAGAAATCCTTATCTTGTTATTCTTCCATAGGTATTGTTTCACTGACCATCTTTTCTTCTAAGAAATAGATATGCATGATATGTACATGAACTATGTAGACATGGTATGTACAAAAACTATGTTATAGAAGAATATTGTTACCTTGACTAGAAGAAGAAGTTCGTTTTATCCTGCTTGGTTTTCTTTGAGGGTTCCCTTTCTTCGGCGACTGTTGCTTCGTTTGTTTCCTTCCTTTTCTTTAACTCAAGACAATGGTTCCTATAGTGACCATATTTTCGACAGTTGAAGCATTGTATTTTTGACATATCCGTTTCTTGATTTGGTTTCTTCCTTAAGCCAAACTTCTTATTCCTGAAATTCTTGAATTTTGGTGTGAAGGCTTGATTGTCATATTTCTTTTGGGATTTCTCTTTTGCATTAATCCTTGATTCTTCTTGTGCGCAACAAGTCCAATGTTCTTCAAATGTGGGATACTCCTTTCTTGTGTTCATGCTTGCAGCAAATGCATCCCATGTCTTGGGAAGGCCATTGAGTACTATATTTACTAGTTCCTTTTCTGAAATGATTTCTTCCAATGTTGTATATGTCGTGTCGGGGAAAGTGTCAGTGTCATGTCGGGGAAAGTGTTGGCGAAGGTCCGGAATGTAACTTCTCAGCGACATCGACGGAAAATATTGGAATATCTCGAAAAATGTCGCAAGACCTCAAAAAAATACAAAAACACTCATTTTTTTCAATTTTTCAAACTTGTAAAGAAACAACAACATCAAATAAACACATTGCTACATAAATATGAAAATAGTAAATACAACCAATAAATAAGATGCATAAGATGACAAGTGGTCACATATCGTTACTAAACTGAAAATTCTAAAACATGTTCCTGATAGGATGATAGTAGATACAAAATCACATCAAATGATCAAAATAAATGTATCTCATGAGATGAATCATCATGAGGCATCTAGATACTAAATAGTACATGATAAAATGAAAATGATAGATCATAGGAATCCAAATCATTGATTCCCTCTAGGTTGTGTTGCATTTGTTGCTCTAGCCCTTTTACAGGTAAAGGGCACCACTTTTCCTCTGGAAGCAGTAGGTGGTCGTGGASGTACTCCAGATGAGATTGGAGTGGAAGCTCCAGCTACTCCAGATGCTCCATCTGAGGTGGTAAGTGATGGGGACTAGGTGGAAGGAAAAGTGTGTTGCCTCCTCCCAGTCCCAACGGACCCAAGTCCAACTCCAAGTATGGCTCTCCGTGGAGGTGGTGGAGGCATTGGATCCACTGGAAGTCCAATCTCCTCCTCAGCTTCTATATCCACTGGAAGTGGAACATCGTCCTCCTCCTCTGTTGTCCCCTCCTCCCTCAAATCATCTGCATGTTTCTCCAACCACTTGGGGGCCTCCTCCATCTCAGTCTCCTGAATCTCCACCCTCCACTGACTAGTGGTGTCAATGTTATCCAATGAAATGGCTTCTATGTCAGGTTCTTTGTCAAGTTGCTTCACCCACAACCTTAGATTGTAGTAAACATATACCAAGTCATTAAGGCGCTGGGTAC
>ML790333.1:100176-112713 GCA_009831015.1 Picea engelmannii | reverse complement strand
AGGGATTCTACTTGGTTATCTTTGTTGGCTATAAGCCGGACTATCTACTCTAGTGGTGATCTGTGAAGGGGGAAACTTGTCATTATCTGATTATCCTTTAGCCTCTTCAAAACCCCAGGTCACCAAGGACGTCTCCCCTGGGCCTCACCTCCCTAAAGAGAAAGAACCATCCCATCGTGGTGACATTGGGTGGGATAGGTTCCTGTTACGCCAGTTTGGCTTTCTACTTTATAGCCTTTTCTTCCTAGCTACAAACTGTGCGATAACAAGGTCACTTGGAAGTAATTTTCAGATCTAAAATTGAAGGCATTGAATACTTAAAATTTGACAAAAGTGTGGTGAAGAGGAGGGACTCTACGGGCTGCGTTGTTCGTGCAACTCTCGGCACTCCATGTCTACAACCTGCGGGCCTCGAGACATCATCTCTTTAGTTACCCCTAGGTTGGGGAGAGGGAGGGGTGCAGTAACATATCCATTTGAGTGGGGTCATGTTTCCAAGCTTTCTTGTTTCCAAAACTAGTACATGTTTTCCACGATCCATGCAACTTAGGTTCACCTTTTTGGTTTCACCCATTTATTTCTATGCTTTATATCATTTCACATTAATATATTGTTCTCATTGTTGTCTCTTTTTAGGGTTGCTTCATGCAACCCCATTTTTCATTGTAAATGCATGTTATAATCCCTAAGTCCCTTTAACCTACTTTGGTCTTTTGTGGGCACTTATATAAATTTAATTTCATATCTCTCTTACAGTTTGCAGGGGAATTCCTTACTAGATGATTGAGCATTTATCCTCACTTGTGCATACAATTCAACATTGTTTTGGTCATTTTCAACAAAGGAGTTTCCCTAAGCACTCCCTACTTGGCTATTAGTGAAGTAGTATTGAATTTGCACTTGAGTCCCATTGACCTAACTTTGGTCAATATTGAACATTAATATAATTGTGAACCTTACAATTAATACTTTTCATATGACATATATTTACATGAAACTTCCAACATTCATGTCTCTCATAATAAGAAATTGTGATGGGTGTTTCCTCTCACCTATTCAGTTTATTCTTGAATGCTTCCATAATAAGAAAACTAGTGTCCCACCAACTTTTGGGGGTGTGGGAACACAGGAACGTTTGGAAGCATTCAAGGGAGATGTGGAGAAACCCCTAAGAATTTTATAGAAAATTGTTGAGTTTTGTGTGCCTTGGGAAGTGGTCCCCTTGTGGTTGTGTGTCTCTAACCACAAGAGGGAAATGATTTGACCCTTTGTACATTTATTTTATGTCTAATTTCACTTTGACTTTATCCTAAGTCAAAAAGGTGAAATTTGTCACTTGAGGCAAAAGTGACTATTAATTCACTATGCGGGTGAATTAAGGGACATAAAGCAAACTTAGGAAACTTAACCATAAGTGGGTTTCTAAGTGAGATACTTGAGAGGAAATCTCACCCATGGATTAGAGATGGCTAGAGATGATCTTAGCCATTGATCTTTGGGTTTGGCCTAAGGATGGCTAAAGAGGGCGCAAGGGCAAAGAGAGGCATTCATTGTTCACTTCATCACTTGGAGAGTTTGGTGAGGAGGAAGAAGTGGAGAAGAGAGGGTTTGGAGCAGCTTGCTTGGGCGCACTTGTTCATGGAAGGCGCAAGGAAGCTTGGAGCTTCATTCTTTGTATGGTTGAGTGTTTACTAGTTGGAGGGCGCACTCTTGGATGGAGGGCGCATGCTAGCAGGCACTAGTTGGAGTGGGGCGAACTTGAATCTGTTTGGTGCATGGTTGAGGGCCCACACCAAGGGCAGTTTGTGTGCAAGGGTTCTTCAATCAGCCAAGGATTGAGCAAGGACGCAAGTATCTTCAAGTCATCACAAGGGAGAAGGGGGCGCACTCTTCTAGGGGCGAATTTCTGAAGGAACCAATTGCAAAGCTTGAGAGGAGCTTGCAAAGTGTACAGGATCCTTTGTATTATCTTCCTTGTTGTATTAGTTGCTTGAACTCCACATATATACTTATATCTCAAACTGGTTTTTCCCGGGGGGGTTTTGTCCAGGGTCATGTTGACCAAAAACACTATGAGTTCATTTTTCATGTGTGCTTAGTTATTTATCAGCTGTAAAGTAGTGAAAAGATCTAGAGGAGTATTGTATGTTTTAAGGTATTTGCATGTGCTAACATCAGTTACGAAAACACTTGCAAGGGCACCTTAAAAAGAGCATCCAATCATAAGTTTGAAGGCAGATTTGAGGCAGAGAAATATCAGACCTGTTTGCTGTCCTAAAACAGCAGCAAGGACAGTTCTGGAACCTTAAACATAGAGCCCAACAGCAAGTCAAAGACAGACCCGTTGGGCAGCCTTTTAGTTCCTCAGAATTTTACAAAAATCACAGGGTATGTTGGGGCCCCTGACACAAGGAACCACACCCCAAATATTAAATATATGAAAAATATAAAACGATAAAAACTTTGGACCTTCTACAAAAACATCAACAATATGAGAGAAATCTTTTGTTGTCCAACTATTTTTTGCCTTTTCTGCCTCTAAAAGCTAGATGCAGACAAAAAATCAGTCTCCTTTTGTAGTGTTGCTTTTAATGAAAAAATGAATGGAATAAGGGGTTGGGTGTATTAAATAAATTAAGACTTAGGGTTTCAGAGGAGCACACCAGCTTTTCCTTCATTTGGGAGTTGAAAAAAACTTCTCTTTCTATTAATTTGTTTTATGTTTTTCAAGTGTTCCAGGCTGCATTTAAGAGAGGAAGCTTCTAGGAGTCTCCATTGGTATCTGATAAACCTGGGAATCCCTGGTACTTGGGAACATCACTGCCAAGTACCAAGGACATCCTGCCTCGGTAGGGAGCATTCCTAGTGATGTCCTTTGTTGTCCACTGCATGTGGGTGGGACTCCCAAACCTTCCCATCCACCTCAAGGAAGAAGAATTATATGTGAAAATCACGAATGCTCTACACCTTGACATTGAATCAAATAGCAGAGAGGTTATAGGAGGGTTATACAGTGCTAGACTATGTGCATAATTGAATCTTAGCAAGCACTTGTCAGAGGAAATGATTCTGCATTTTGAAGGATCCCAATGGTTCGAACAGTGGATTATGGAAACACACTTCTGGTGACGAGCTTGTCTTGATACAAGGCATTTCATGGCGAACTGCCCAAAAACGAAGCTTCATGTCAGCCATGAAGAAAATACCACTGTTAACCAGACAACAGATGGGAATGGATACCAAAAGGTGAAAAGGAGAAAGAAGAAACAATTGAGCTATGGAGAGAAGCTCCCTCACAGATGAGACTCTCTCTCCCAAGACAGCATGGAAAAAAAATAATCAAGGATGCCACACGCAGAACTGCAGGAAAAATCCCAGAACACCCTCTTGTAGCAATTGCCTCAAAATCAGGGACCTTTTACAATTGAGGAATTCACACCAATCCCTCAGAACCCACAAGAAGATATCAGATTTCCCATTCTACACGAAATGGAAACCGAATACAACTGTAAATAATTCAGCATTGTTCAATTTTCCTCATGTTGCTCCTAATTCAGTGCTCAAGGAACAAAATTCCAGTCAGGGAATTGGCTGATTCTTACTCAGATTTTTCCCCTCACCTACAGATACAGCTGGGGTGATTGTCATTGTAAATCATTTTCTGTTAATATATCTGCCCTTCTTTTTTTTCCTACCATGAAAAAAAAGACAACCTACAGTGTCATTCAAATTGCACCAGAGCTTTTAACAGTTTTCAATAATGCTTGTCTGTTTCTAGGGTTACAGTTGTCTATAGATTTACTGATTGTCCATATTTCAATCTTATGTTGCTTGAAACATTTCAACAGATGAGAAGTTTGTTTCAAAATCCTAAAAAAATCTCCATGAAAATGATAAAAAGCTCAGGTTTTCCTTTGAAAGAAATTGGGAAACAGGATAAATTCCCAAAAAGAGCAACAGAGATTAGTTTGAAGAATGAGTATCTCCATGATTGCAAGTGTTGAGATTGGATAGCAAGGAAGGTCTTCACCATGCATGGTGTCCTAGCACAGAGGAGGACAATGAAACTTATCCAAGTTGATGGGTTAATCTTTTTCTTAAAGTTGTACTTAGGAAAAAGTACATTAAATAGGTTATATTTTAATGTTGACTTAATGAGTACTTTTTATAAAGTTAAAGTGAGAAATAATTTAAGTTGTGGTATTTTAATCTTGACCATTGATCTCATAAAGTGTGAGGATCAATCTTGGCCCTCCATCCTTTGGAGATAGTGTTTCTCACTTGCTCATTGAATAAAAAGGAGATCGACTTGGTGAGGGGCGCATTATGCACAAGAGGGACGATTTTCTGAAGAGAGAAAGAGGAGAATTGCTTGAGGGTTTGGAGAGAGAGTTTGCAGGGAGACAGAGCAGGCTTCTACACTGAGATTGGCACACATCTTCAGCATTGCAAAGGTCTTTTCCTACAGATATGAAAGCCGCCGTACTAGGTGACACAGAACCCACGCAGGCAGCCGTCTTCTGGTACAATTTGGCTCAGGAGGATTTGCAGAAAGGGGCCATACATTTGTTGAGGAGGTTTGGCATTTGGCTGGGCCAATTTTATTGTAAGAGATCTCTATATTTTTCGTGCTCAATAATAATAAAATCCAAATCTGCTGCACTGGTTTTCCCTCCGGGGTTTTTCCAGGGACGAATTGTCCAAAAATTACTTGTGTACATGTGATGTGATTGCTGTTATCTTTTACTGTTAAGTTCCTGGTTATTATTTCTGCTGTGTACTATTTATTTGTGAAGAAAACCTGGCATAATCAGTTAACAGAAAAATTAATTGGTTTAGTGAACTGGGTTTAGAGAAATTTCACAGCCAGCTCATACAGATAGAAAATCTTATCTTGTTTTTGTCCCTCTATGCTGAATTTGCTTTGAAAATGAAAGAAATAAACAAAAGGGAACACATTTTCTATTTAGAAGCATCAGAGAAAGGCAGTACTATTTGTCTAGAAGAATGTATTTTTCATCCGAAAATACCCCATAAACTACCTTGCATAAAGACTAAAGTCATCAAAATGATTTAAGAAATAATTCACTCAGGCAAGAAAGTAAACTTGCATTCATAATATTTATTTTTGGGTCAATTTTGGTACTTTAGTTTAGGTCTCAAAATAATTTTTCTACTAATTCAATCTGGTTTGGTGTTTTTCCTATAGATTCTGCATTCTTGCATTTAGCCTAGAGAGGGCTAAGGCACTACATTGCATTACTCTACATGATATATATTATAGTCCATTGTGCTACTTTTGGTGATTTGTGGACAGTAACATAGTTTTATTCTTTCTTCTAAAATTTGAGAAGTGGGTGTTTCCCTCTGAGTATTTGCACTCTTATAACAATCAACAGCCACATAGAATCCACAGAAATTAAGTATTTCTTTAGTCCTCTAGGAAACAAGATAAATAAAAGTACATATAACAAATTTTCAAATGATCCTAAAAAATAATCAGGTTTACCTCCAGTCTGGCTTGGAAAGAGAACTTCCCATATATGAACAGCACAGTCTGAAGAAGTTGAAGCAAATAGTGCTTCAGATTTACTAAGCATAAGTCCTGCAATGCAGGTGACACCTTTTTCATGAGACTTTGGCACCTGTAATACCTTTCTCCACTGCAGCAGATGAAACAGGCAATCAATAATGAGCACTTCAGGAACACTCAGGCCAAACATAAGTCTTTATAAGGAAAGCTGATTATATTATTGAGATTCACTCAAAAAAGGGAAAAAAAGCAAGCAGAACCCTGAACAAAGAGTAAGCATAAGAGTTTATATTTAGGAAGACAAACTAGCCTTCATACTCATATTCATTAGTCCTTGTCAAAAATTATTCTTTGCATGATATCATAATCTTTTACAGATATTATTCATTACTACCTATGAACCTACCATATAATTGTCTATGCTAACATTGCTCTAGATTTGTTGTGACTTTAGGGGACAAACCTGGGTCTCACATGTATTGTTGTTAGCTGAAACATTCACTCCACAAAACACTTCTGATTAGAGATAAAAACACATGCATCGAGAAACAAATGTGATAGTTCCTTAATGCATTGATAAAAATGAAAGGCACGTGAATCTCTCACCCTCAAACACCTACCACTCTTTGATCACAGTCTCTCCAATTGGAAATCATGTCCAAATGGCCTAACTGTTCCTGTACTTTTACCATCCAAACATACAAAAATTACTTGATCAAGCTAGGGGAATCAAATTCGATGTTCATCCTCAACGGTGCTTGTTATCCCCCATATGTCATGAGGATAACTCTTGTGATTTTCATCACAAGATATGATCTGCAGCTTATGCCTATGGAGTTCTTGATGAATTGGGTGGGCAGGATGTAATGTCCCCCACCTCTTTATGAAGAGGTTTGGAGAGACTCAGTAGTCTAGCTATCCCCACTAGACTATAGTCTCATGCATCATGGGGACAAAGTCAACCAAAAGTCACTTCCTAAGCACAACGTTATATTACTGAGTTGACTTTGTGTTAAAAAGGGTAATTCAACAAAAGAAAAGAACATCTAGAGTAAAGCTAGGAGTTAACCCTAGGGGTTAACTAACTCAACAGAAGAATAGACTGGGGATATAAAAGAAAGGAAGGGCGCACTTCTAAGGCATTCTGGATTATTATCATATTTTGCATTTGGACTCTTGAACACAAGCAGTTTTGAGGGTTTTGTGACTAAAACCCTCGAGATCAACTTGGTGGTGAAAGATCCCACCTTCCTTGATCCAAACTTGGCCTCGGAGGTGCAACAATCCTCCCACGCCATTCTATAGTGTTACAGAGATCAGATCTATTGGCAGAGGAACACTAGTACGCAGCCTAAGGGGGTTTCCAGCAAGAGGGCGCACCACCTTGTGGAGATCAGTTCGATCTAAAGTAAGGAGGAGTCTTTTGGGCAAAGGAACATCTGGGTTTTCTTCGTATGGTCTAGGGCATCACTTCTAGTCTATTCAGGAGGAGGGTTTCCCAGCAGATTATTTCCTAGAGCTTGGCACGAGTTGGAGAAGAGAGGGGCGCACTGCAGAAGGAGGTTTTCATTATTTGGTGGCCTAGATCTTCATAGATCATTTTGAGACTTCACCAATGGGATTGCATTGGCCCAATCTATCATCTCAGTGATTTTTGTAGCAGTTGGAGGCCTCTAGAGGTGAGGCCGAAATATTGAAGATTCGGTCAACCAGGAGGGCGCAAACCAGTTGAGGGTTTGTTTATTTGGAGAGCCAGAACTTCATTCCGGGGGAGTTTTGAGGCATTTGGAGCACAGGAAGAGGAGGGCCGAAACGTAGGGTGTCTATAGCTACCAGGACAGTGCGCAACTCAGCCAGTTTGGACGGTTTGGCACTGTATTGGACCAGGGTTCCATCTCATCAGTCTTCTCTTACAGCTATTGGCCTTTGGAGGCTTGTATCTTCTCTTCAGAGTGCCTTGGAAGGCTCTTATCATTTGTATTGGCTATCATTGTAGCAGTTGTCATCCCATTTTGGATATTATTGGGGTTTTCTTCCAGATCTGCAGATCTCTTGTTACAGGATCTATCTACTATCTAAATAAAGGTCAGATCTGACATTATTGGCTCTATATTGGTGTTCTTATTGTATCTTGTCTCTGTTTATGGTATATTCTTCAGATCTGTTACTCCATTGCTATAATCTTCATAATATAAACCCTAATGTGCAACTCTATGAGTAAACCTGCAAACACAAACAAACAGTGAGCAGTTAGTGTTCCAAGCAAAAAATTTGGCTTGGGAACTTTACACAGGATAGATTACTTTTTGAGAACTGCCTAAGGTCATTTCCAAAGTAATCCATGCATTCAAATTCGAGGGAACAAGCCTGAAGGGCTTATCTCGTGAGGATCAGAGATTTGTACAGCAGGAGAACAATACCAATAAGCCTGAAGCCAATGTCGAATTTGACCTTACATCAGATCTGTGAATTATGGTAAATAAGTGTATGCTGATCGATATGCAAACAGACGGAAGAATGTGTCATTTTTTTCATTACAATAGCAAAGAAAAATCAAATTTTGGAAGCAGTTAGTGTATAACAATAGGAAAGTCTACAGTTTGAAATAACCCAGCAATTCAAATTAAGCCTGTGTTACAGAATATGGACTACCCTGTAGGTGATCCTAGGACTGAGCTGTTACTGAGTTTATGGAAGGAATTGCAACCATCATTCCCAGATTCTTGTCCTACAGCATGTTTATTAATGGGATTGGACTTGGTTCCCCTCTAGGTTTCAAGGATATATTATTTGAGACAACAAAACTCCTGCATCACAAAAGCATTAAATTTGAGCTGTGGAAAAAACTTTAGCTTGGAGAACCTTTTGCATATTATCCGTAAGGACAAAGGACCTGAATGTTCGTAAAGGCATTTGTCACTTTGTTGATTTCTGAAAATGCCAGCAACTCTAAGTGTACTTAATTTAGAGTTTGAACATCTAAATAGTCAGGTAACTGGTACAATGGTTGCTGAAATTCTCCATTCTGTTGAAGTTGAGAATAGAGGAGCAGATGGATCCCTAGAAACTGGGAGGTGATCCATAATTCTGAGCGTCGGAGCTTCAGATCAGCACTCTTGTTTATTTTTCCATCAAACCTTGCTTCAAAAAATTTGCAAATTTGGGCATGGGCAAAGCAGAGTGATCATTTCCTTACTTTCAGCCTGTAGCATGACTCAAAAAGCAACTTAAAGGCATTTTTTGCAAAGACTTCACCAGAAGAAATGTCATAAGGATTCTTATAGAAATTGAGTACCAGCAGCTCTAAAAAATCCTATCAAACCACAAGTATAGCACACTGCTTCCTACCCTTCTGTGGTTGTTTATGGTAAAGAGGCACCAGGCCTAACTTTACTCTCAGATTCAAGGTATAATTGGCCCGGATCTGACATTTCCAGCAAATATCTTCAAGCTGTTGATCATCCTCTTTGATGTCATTACTCAAAACATCAAAAGGCTACTAGAGGACGTAGCATCCCTCAGGCAGCCAAATAGGCAATATCCCCAACTGTTTTCGGTGCTTAAAACTCAGAAAGGGAAAGCATGTCAGCTTTGTTTTCTTGAAGAAAAACGAAGAAAGAATATTTCCATGCATGTTCTCAGTGTATACATCATCAAGTGGGTTCTGGGTTGTTACTTGTTCTGGAGCTGTTTGTGAGCATAGTACCTGCAGAAAAGACATGTAGAAGAAACCAGCAGAGGATTACAGTCAGAAGTAACTGCTGTAATATTGTGCCAGCACTCAGGCATCAGGGAAATTCCATCAGATTTTGAAATCTGATATAATAGAACAGCAATGGAATCTACTCCGGGAATCTCGGCAAAGTATGATGACACATTGATGGAGATACTAGCCTTGCACTTTCTGAATACATTTCTGGCTACTTCAAGGTTTGGACACAGAATTTTGCAGCCTGTGCTTCACCATCAGATTCTCAAAACGCCCTGATGTATGTAGGCAATCTTGGTATGGGGATCCCTTCTTGGCATGTCCTATTTTCACCCTTATTGAAGCACTCCCTTGGTCTCTTTATTGGCACTTATATTGAGGTTGGCTACACTTGGGA
This sequence comes from Picea engelmannii, assembly GCA_009831015.1. Classification (NCBI taxonomy): domain Eukaryota; kingdom Viridiplantae; phylum Streptophyta; class Pinopsida; order Pinales; family Pinaceae; genus Picea; species Picea engelmannii. Next base: position 103,074 of record ML790333.1, on the reverse strand, counting down.
GACCAAGGCATTGAGCTGTTAAGCAGAGGTGCCACTTGGAGGGTCCATTGGAACATGTGTTGAGGCAGGGGATCTTTTTTCTATGCTAGTGATACCCCCTCTCTTTGTGCATTTAATGGATCATTGTGATGACTTAGCATGGGGATAGACTATTATTGCTTATTTGACTCCCTACTCTATGGATGTAACTGTTTACATATGCTTTAATGATCACTTTAACCTTGGAGATTGAGCTTCATGGCTTGTATTTTGAGGTCTCCTTGGTACGAGGAGGTGGTTATAAGTTATAACAGCTTGGCACACATTCCCATGAGATTTTGAGGAACCGTTTGCCTTGGACGCTATAACCTATGCCTTGGGCATTGTAACCCCTGCCTTGGGCATTGTGACATTGTCTAGGGTGTTGTGATATTGCCTAGGACGTTGTGGCATGCATTGGGAATTGTGAACCTGCCTAGAGCATTGTGACCTACATTGGGCATTGTGACATGTGCTAGCATGGACATCCACCACTTGAGGAGCTATTTTGGGGTTTCTATTCCTTATTTTTTATGGGTCTACATGTGCCATTAGAGGAGTTTGTTACACACTTGTTCATTGATCATTGATGGGACATCCTATTCATCATACCACACGTGCCATTTTGATGGTTTGTTACACATGATTTGAGGGTGGTTATACTTTGGAGCATGAGCTTGGAGTACGTGTGGCACACTTCTCTTGAGCACCCCATCTATTGAGGCCACTTTGCACTTCTTTTCATGATGAGGAGGAGGACGTCCACATATGGAAGGTATTCACTTGATATTTCATTGTGTTGGAGTTGCTTCTACCTTGAGATGATGACATGTGCTACATAGCAGTGTTGCACGAAGCGGGAGCATGGGAAGCATCATTTTCCAAAAATCCTCGGAAGTGAAGCATCCTGAAAGCATCTTATATATATATATATATATATATTGTGTTTATATTCAAAAAAACAAGCAAAAAGACAAATTAGTTGTAGAATATATGAAAACATGCATATTTGTACATCAATATAGATAGAAATGGCATCCATACTACATAGTATATGAACATCAATGATTAATCATTCGAGCATCAACCATTTAGATTCTAGATTCTAGCAATTACAAACCAACATACAAATTTTTAAGCCATAATGATATAATAGAAAGTAGACCATAAACTTATGAAATGAAATCATATATCCAAAAACTGTCAACAATAACATGAGTCGGGACCAAATAGTTATGTTTACAAAATAGGCCATCTACACTGAAGTATGAAGACCGAAAGGTCCAAAACAATAAAGTTTAAAGTTTAAACTGAGCTAGTTGTCAAATACTATGAATCTATCATCTATAAACTATGACACATAAAGTAATGAAAAAGGAGAATCATCAAACAACTGTCCCATCCTCCTTCCACCACCACGGGTATTGTGTGGGCCTCCACGTGGTGGTAGTGCAGAAGTAGATGCAGACGGTTGCGGCAGAGGTGAAGATCAAGCCCCTACTGTTGTAGCTGGAATCCTGGACATGGGGACCCTGGCACTAGATGGGGGTGGCATCTCAAAATGATCATCATCATCCAAAAGAACACTCTCCAATTGCTCTAAAATCAATACTCCAACCTCCAAATTATCCTCCTCCGAATTGTTGTCCCAACGCCTCAAGTTTTTATCCATTTGTGCCTCCTCACAGTAATGGGACAACAATCACAAGTTGTACTGAACATAGACCAAGCTCTCTTCCTAACTTACATTCAACCTGCTCATTTTAATGCTATGGATGAAACTGTAGGTGCTCCAACACCTCTCTGCAGAAGAAGTGTTCACCACTTGTGAAAGCACCCGTATAGCCAAACGTTGCAGTTGTGAGCTAGCACCGCCACGCATGTTCCAGCACTCGAGAGAACTCAGATTCCCTCAATCTCTAATTGCATGGTTGGTCCAAAGGCACCATTGCTAAGGATGTAATGGCTCAACTGTCTCCTTATGTTGTCACACTCCTCCTTGTACAGGATCAATTTATCTAATGCTTTCATATAACCTGCTTGAACCTTTGGATCTTGGTGTGGTCTTTTCTTGGTCCCACCACCAGGTGTTGGTGATGAAAGCCATGATACATGATAGTATTTAGGTGTTAGCACATATGCTAAGGCATGTAGTGGAAGATTTACCATTTCCCACCATTTTTCCACCTCTACACGAATATGGTTATAGAGGTTGACATCTCTAGGGTCAAGAATGTCTTTAATCTTCCCTAGCATGCTATCCATTTGCTCATACACCTCCCCAATGATTGGCCTATCTGAATTTGCAAACTTGATCATGTGATAAATTGTCTTGGTGAATTGCAAACAAACCGAGCCTATGACCAAAACTGACTATCAAGAACTGTCTCCTTCACTATTGTTGCACCTTCTCTATCATTGCTCAATTCATCCCATGCATCACTAATCACCATAGCACCCAAAGCTTGTCTCACCTTCAATAGGCGCCTAAAGGTGAGGTAACAGCTAGCAAAGTGTTTGCAATCTTAAGTAGTTGCAACCAAGAGTGAGTGTTGTAGAAGTAATTGACCCTTGTATGCTCGGTGATAAATTTGATGAGTTGCTTCCCTCTCTTGTACAACTAATTAATCCATCCACATTCTCTATGCTTGAGAATATCATGCATCAAAAGGTTCAAGGTGTGTACCAAACACCCAGACCAAAAGATGTGTGGATGAACTCGCTCAATGATTTTACCTGCTCCCTTACAATTTACTACATTATCAATGATTACTTGAATCACATTAGAAGGACCAACATCATTAATTGTTTTCAAGAGGAGATCTAAAATGTTTTGGGAAGATGCAATAATTGAAGAGAAGTCATGTGCTGATTTCGACC
>ML790332.1:228159-267952 GCA_009831015.1 Picea engelmannii | reverse complement strand
TAAAGAAATAATAATTTATTATTATTTAATAATTAAATTATTATTTAAGTATTATTATTAAATTATTTAATTTTATATGAATATTAACTAAATTTTTAATTATTTTATTTTAAATAATAAATAAGTAATTACTAAATAATATTCAAATATTACATTTAAATTGTATTAAAATATGTTCATGGTTGTGGCAATGCATGTCGACCATCAACTAGCAACAACCACTTTTATGTAAAAAGTGGTTGATATACGCCGATCAGCGCCATTAATTAAAAAAAAATGAAAATATGGCGCCGATCGGCGTATATCAACCACTTTTTACATAAAAGTGGTTGTTGCTAGTTTATACTATTTTAAATTTTATATAAAAAATATCGCTCCATATTATAATTTATATTATTTTAAATTTTATATGAAAAAAATCGTTTCTTTATTTACATATCGTAAATAAAATTTCTTTCCAAAATTATGTTTTAATCACTTATGCTTTTAAGTGAAATCAGTTTGTTGATGACTTTACATTAGTTTGTTGTTATCATATTGTTTTTACAAAGTAAAATATTGTAATATTGAATTTTTTTTATTTAAAAAAAAATTAATTGTTTTTTTTAATTGTTATTGGTGAATAATTTGAACCATTTATTAGGTCGATAGTAATCTTTCTTATTGGAATTGATGGATTAATCATCCTTTTAATTACAAAATTTAATCTTATGGCATATTCTTCGTCTTACATCCAAATCAATTAATAAAATCGCAATAAATAACTCCCTTGCATTTATAAAATCGTAAATTCATCATGTTTACTTTTTCACTTTTATTAAACATGATTAAAAAATTACTTTTTCACTTTTATTAAACATGATTAAAAAATTACCTAACAGTATATGATTTCCACCACTTTTTGTAATTTAAAATTATTTATTTTATTTATATGAAGGCGGCTGATTACAGACGCCACGTTTAAATTTATGGAAGACAGGCGCGTCGTATCCCTGAGGCAGACCGCTTCATATTCTTGAGACAGGGCACATTTTGGTTTTTGATGTCTGAACCGTTGCAGACGTTTAATATTCACATTCTATGGATACGAATGCACAAGCGATGGTGCATTTAATCATGTTGCATAACTGAAATACAGTTGAAGAAGTCAATCGATCTACCTATTATTATCCACCGAGATATCGGACCAGTACAAGCAATATGACCAGGAGAAGACTGGACAAGCCAAGGACTCAACGTCCGATGTTGCTGAAAGGACAAAGCAATATGGACAGGAGAAGACTGGACAAGCTCAAGTAATTATATATCTCTGAGTATTTAACTGCTTTTACATTGTTCACCATCTGTGTTACTTATTTTCATTCTCTTTAGTATGAACTTTTCTCAAAACTTATGTATCAGTTGGTGATTTTATTGTTATTCGCTTTATGGTGGTGTTGATATTGTATTTATTTTATAGGGAGTGACCTTTCTGGTGGTGTTGATATTGTATTTATTTTATAGGGAGTGACCGAGAGTGATAAACAGAAAGCGGCTGAGGAAGCTCGTGCTGCGCAAGAGAAGGCGGTTAAGGCAGCTCGTGCTGCGTGAGAGAAGGCTTCTCAGGCGACTGAAACGACCAAAGGAGTTGGTCAGTTGGCAGTGGAAAAGGCTTCTCAGGGGATTCAGACTGCCAAGGAGAAAGCCCAACAGGGGACTCAGACTGCCAAAGAGAAAGCCTAGCAGGGGAAAGAAGGAACTGGCTCCTTCTTGCAACGGGTTGATTATTTTATTAGAAAATGGAGTTTTCTTATCAACATGGAATATATGTTAATATTATTTTTGTAATTGCTTTTTCTACTGGAACTTATATATGGAATATATGTTAATATTATTTTGGTAGTTCTTATTTATGGAATATATGTTAATATTATTTTTGTAGTTCCCATTGTTTTTTCTGTTGGAACTTATTGTTGTGAAACACATGTAAATTCTTTGTTTATTCATTCTCATTGTTACTTATATTTACATCTTTGTTTATTCATTCTCATTGTTACTTATATTCGATAATAAGGAGATCAAACCGGATTCGTCATATATTACAATCAGTTAGGAGCTCTAAAAATATATTAATACATTACACTAATAATTGAACCAATTTCACTATTAATATATTAATTGAACCAATTTCCCTACACCACATAAAATTTTCTCTTCGATACATACATATACACACAAGCATATCTACGTATTGAACGGCATGCAATTAAACATATACATACAACACTGTTGAGGAAGCTTTACATATAAAAGTAAACATACCATTACATTCTATAAATATGTGATTTCATACTGAATTAACAGTAAACACAGACATACAACATATAAATTCATCACATAATTAGTACTTATCTTGGTAAGAATGTCACGAACTGTGTACAAGCCGTCCACAAACCTCCCAGCCTTAGACTACACTGTTCATCACTCTCAACAGTGAGTCACCCCTGAGATGGGACTAAACTCCACCCAGGAAAGGGATTCCTAGCCAGGCTAAAGGCTTGTAAACAACAAGAAGTCTGCCCCTCACTCAACTAACAGCCTACAGTCTCTCATTCCCCATATGTCTGTCCCACCCAAGGAAGTGTGCCCCTTCTCTGCTCAACAGTCCCTCAACTGCTCCACTTTCCTTCCAGGGATTCAGTAACAGGCCGGACCAGAAGTCTCAAAGCACTGTAGCTGCAATTTAGCATCTTCAGAAAATCGATTCCCAACAATTCTCTCACTCAGAGAATTGCTCACGGGTCTTACAACCCGCCTCTTCAATATCCCACGGGGCTGACAACCCGCTTCTTCAATCCCGCTCCAAATTTAACTTGGTGCACCAACAGGAAAAATGGCTATGGAAATAGGTTCAGGTACAATGACAGAAAGTATGGAGGATAACTAACTGCGTGAGTGAAAAATGATCATGGCATCATGGACGAATGATCAAAGGAATCAATGGTCTGACTGAAGGAAAAGATGATGGAAGAGTGATGGGGGGGTGTGAAAATGAACTAAGTCCCCAAAATATGTATGCATGTCCCCAACTTGACACTTGTCATGTTGGGAGCTACTTTGGTCCACTTGTCCCCAACTTTAGAACTTAGGATAACATAATTATCCCTACTTTATACTTAAATAAATATTAATATAATACTCCTTTTTGTCTTAATCTCCCTATCTTGTCCCTTTTCCTTAACTTTTGCCCCCCACCCTTTCCTCGACTAGTGGAGTTTAGTCCCCCATCTCTTTTATCGTGGTCGGTCTGTGTGCAACGATGTATTTATATTAATTATGAGACATGTACAAAAACATGTGCATTGGCCTTTAACATCTAGGCTCTCCAGCCTAATCAAAATATAAGCATCATATCTTATAACCACTAGCTCACCAGCCTATAAAACATATCATATACACAAAGGCTCGCTGGCCTCACAATCGTGCACACTCAAGTTGTTGCGCGCGATATCCTGGTATGTACATCATTTTACTGCGCAGTACATGCACGCACTACACCATGAAAAATGCAAGCCAAAAATATATCAAACAACTCACCAACTTAAGTACACTGTTACATTTACAGTTGGGATTCTACCTGGGGATATTACAATCCCCTCCCCTTATTTATGCACTATCCTCAGTGCATCATGTATCCACATAAAACAAAATTTCCAAAAATCCTCAGTTCATTATATACCATGTACCATTCAAATTCTTTAAAATCTCCAAGCTTTAGCTATTGAAAGCTTGTTACGCATCTGGTGCTCTACTTTCCAGCACCAGTTCTGATACTTATACTGCAACTTGAAGTCAATTGCTCTATTCCATAGAGCTAGTTCAAGAAATAATTCATCTAATTGTTCCTTATTACATGCTTCAATTATACTTCATTGAACCAACAACTAGTTGTAGATCCATGGCATTCCACCTAGCCTTATATCTCACTATTGATAAACTCTCAACAGCATTCCAACCAACGGTCTCTCTTCCCCACATGCCTGTACAACCCAAGGTAGTATGCACCTTCACTGTCCAACAGTCCATCGGCTGCTCAACTTCCCTTCCAGGGCTCCAGTACAGGCTAGACATGAAGTATCAGAGCATTGTGGCTCCACGAGTTCCAACTTTAATCAATATCATCTCATCTGCATCACACACATGCAGTTATCATGAGAGAGCATTATAAAATTCCATTTTGGAAATCAAATTAATTTCATAATGAATTTTGACTTTTCCCAAAATATGAAATTCTATTTCATAATTTTTCATTGTTGTTGCAATAATAGGATGTAATTTTCCTTATGGATTGCAGCAAGCACCATGCTAAATACCATTTTTCCTGCAATGATTATATATTGCATACAAACAACAAATTGTTAGTATTTTATGTACATCATAATTCAACATGTACATCACCTTATGCAATCTTCTTAGAATTGTCTGCACCTAGCAATTCAATCACAATTACCAAACTATTTAACCAAATAGAATGACTCATCATTCCATTCATATGCATATTCATAATTAATAACAGTAAGTTCATTTCTTCAATTTTATGAACATAATTTTTCTATAGTCACTATTCTTGTTACCACCTCACTTGCAAATTCCCTGTTGCAATGTTTATCAGTTCCTGAAATGTTCTAAACTTCATGAGTTAGCAACATTTCAACCATTAGTATAATTATTTCCATGTAAAAACATATATACATGCACTCACAAAATGCATTCAACAAAATGCATTTAAGTATACAATTTCATCATGTATGAGTGCAACTCTGCCACTTACCAGGCATGAGTGCAACTCTCAATGTTTATTTATTCAATGCACCCTTGCATTGATTTTCAGAATGAGCTTTATCTAAGTCATGCATATCACCATCCATAAATTGGAAATATGGCCAATGTCTTGACACATCTCCACACACTTCCGATTTTCTTCACAATTACTTGGATGCCTTCCTTTTCGACCTGAACACTACACCAAGAATACAATTATGTAGTGTTTATTAGTGTTAGCAAAAAGGTTGCAGTCCAAGTTTTATTTAAAGGTAGGAAGCTCATTTGGTATTTTTGTGGCACATAACCTTTCTATAACCATACCTTGCCATATCCAACCATGTCCTGGTCTCATACATGACTATCTTTCTTAGCATCATTCCTATAACAAGTTATTATCTTTTATTTTCTCTGGTTATTGCCTCAAAACCAAATTAACATGATATGCTACTATGTCAGTGTGTGCATTCAAAAGATAAAAGATTTGATAAATATAACATGCCTCTAGCCTTTACCACACTTACTAGTAACTTAATCCTATCAATGCACTTAAACTATACCATACACTGTATTATAAACTTCAATTTGGGGAAATCCTTACCTGAATTTCCTTTCGACAATTATGCAATATAACTTCAAAAATAAATACTTACCTGCATGGTTGGCATTAAACAATTTTAATGCTACCTGATTAGTTGATGACAATAGAAGCTCTTATGCCTCTTTATCAGCCTTATAATTCAACATTCCAATTTTTTATTGTTTCCTTCCATGTGCAGCAACATTATCAGCAACACTTGCAAACATGCAAGCACTCTCACTTTATGGCTATCCCAACCAGCCATAAAATACTTGTTGCTACAGTAATTGCAACAACTTCTTTATTTCTGTATCATGTTTCCTTGTTTATCCCAGAAGTCTTCAATTCTTCTGGATTCCTGAACCTTCAAGTGCTCTTCACTGTAATTACCGTGCATGAATATTTATGATCTAAACACTTTCTAGCCAAAACACTCTTGGCTTCCTTTGCTTTTCCATCCAAATACTAAACTGATATTAACCTTCAGCTTTTATTTACTTCCTAGATCCATCTATCCCAACTCATACTTGGATGAATTATAATTCCCATCATGTTGTCTTATAGATTTTGGATATTCAACATGCAGTTATTTTTCGAACTGAACTACTTCAACTCTTCCTTGAATGAATAATTTAATATTTGAGTTTTCTTGCATTCTTCTCTACTCCTTGACAACTAGTCTCAAACTTGGCTTGCATAGCCAATTCTCTTAGCATGCTCTAAGGATGCACAACTGCTTCCTTCCCTGGCTACATAGAATTAAGCACTTAATGTTGTTTTTAATTTACTAACATAATTTCAAGTGGTACTTCCACCCCTTGGAAATGTCACTCATGGCTCCATGCCATTTGATATGGATTCTTCTCAAGCACCATCTCTTTTGCATTCAAAACCATGCATAGAACCATTTTCTTCTTCATGGTTCTTTACTAACTCTCTACAGAGATTCATTTCACCTTTAAGTCTTTCTTGGCTTTGACATCTTCATGTTATTGTGGAAATATTTTCAATACTTTTGGAATGCACCAATAATCTCTACTACTATTCTTTCTTTCCCTCTTGGAGTTTTTTCATGCATTCCCATTTGTTTGATATCTACCCCATGAATTGTTCTTCCATTATTCTAGGATGTTCATGGACCTGCAACTACATATTATGCTGATATTAATTTTCAGCATTCCACTTTTATTTGGATCCCCATGATCCAACTCCTACATGACCCAATTATATTTACAATCATGTTTTATGAGTAACCTTGGACAGTTAACATCAACTTCCTTCTTGAGGTACTTGATTTACCATTTCCTTATCTGATCATATCAACACTTGGATTTGCTTGCTGACTATTACGTTTTCTTGTCTTGACCAATCTAATTTTAACCTGCCTTGCACAATCCACTTCTATCATGCCATAATGATGCCCTTCATACCATGCTTCCACTGTGCACTCTAATAACCATAAGGGAATCATTACTCTATAATTTCATAACTAACCATGGATACGATGCACTCTTTATCCATATATGCATTAAGCCTCTTTCTTTATCTGATTACTATCATTCTAATAGTCAATTCCTTTTATAATATATCTGACTCCAATGCATTTCTTAACTTGTATATTGATTTATTTGGGAGTGTTCACTAATTCATTCACTGCATGATCTATTCCTCTACCCAGATTCCATTGCATACTTGACTAACATGAGAGGACTTCCTGTAGTGGCTTCCAAAGACTTTATGTCTACGCCAAGATTCATACCTTAACCTTTTGTAGTCTTGTCTTATGATCATCTTTTGAAATATTTTGTCTTATCACTCTTTCCATGAGTACCTCTGCTTAATTTTAACTAAACTTTTTCAGGTTAACCGACTCAACAATTTTATGAAAATATGAACCATTCTGGTTCAATAATACATATCATAATTATTTCTTCTGATTTCCTGGAAATTTGAATTCCTTGATCAATTTTCTGGGTGGATATTTAGATTCCACTTTTCAATACCTTTCCAACGCCTACTCCCATGCTCAATTTTGAGTCTTGAGCAGAAAGTTATGGCTGATTGAAAATTGTCCAATAATTTTTTTTTTTTTTGTTCATTCTTCAACTTGCGCAACTCTGTGATATAATATGCATTTTTGCACCTACTCCTTTGGAAATTTCGTGGCATCTCAATTGGGTTTATTAATATACATTTTATGGACACTCTATCCAAGTTTCACCTCATTCTGGGTTCTGGACTGCTAGTTACAACCCGCTGAAGTTCTAGGCCAAAATACCATATTGTAACTGATATGCTACATGTACCTTATTTTACATATTAAACACTTTTAACATGCCCGGAAATTTAATTCAGCTATTGGAATGTCTTCTACGGTTCAATAGATTTCCATTGACTACTCCTGCGCCTCAATCTCATTCTGGAGCAGAGAGTTATGGCTCTTTGACGTTAGATGGGTCTTAATATTTACCCTCCACTGTTTGTGTTGTAACTTTCTCATAAAAGCTTTGTTTGACGAACAATTTACACCATTAGAAATCTCTCTCCGAGCTCTTTTATTTGAGATGCAGAGACAAAATGTACCTTCGGTACACCTCTGTCTCGTGGTACAATATGGTATCAGAGCTTCAGTTTTCAACACTGAGCCTGGATGGGCCGAGCAATTTAAGTTGATGCGAAATTTCACAGAGGATTTATTTCGAAGCGGCCAGATTTCAAATTACGGAACGTCCATGGTAAAAAGTAACAACAATTGTGCGGAATTTGGAAAAAGCCCCAATTTTTGTTGTTAAATTCATGGGAAAATTGGGAAATTCGTTCATGTGGTGAGATATTATCGATTTAATATATGTTCTAGCAAATTCAAACCTGGAATTGGTCGAATTTGAAGTCACAAGGAAGCCATGTCAGTTGGAGCGATTTTTGTAATTAAAATTCCCAATTTGTGAATTGATTTTGGGTGAATTCGTTCCAGAAATGTCAACCCACAACGATTTGTTGTTGTAGAGGTTGAATTCGTATTATCAGGGTGAAATTGAAAGAATTTCGTGGTTGCAGAATGTCTATGGTAAATTGGGGAAAAAGTTAGGAAAAAGCCCCAATTTCTACAGCGGAATTCACGAGGAATCAATGCGCATAAAGGTAAATGTGCACAGGTGGGCGTGCTAAAAATGCAGGATGTGCAGTAAAAGGATTATGATATGTGAAAATTGGGTACCGCGTGGACAAATGTTGGCGTGCTGGTATGCACGCTAAATTTGGCACCGCGTGGAAAAATGTTAGTGTGCGAGTGTGCGCGCTAAATTTGGCATTGTGCAGTGTGCATACGCATAAGAAGTGTGTGTTGTGTGGACATTCATAATAATGGTGCACGTGGTGTGAACAGTATTGGCATAGCGCAGAGGATTTTGGTTTGTGCGCGTGCAATATGAGTATAATCTTGTCACGCGACAACTTAGTTAATGGTGCGCGCAAAGTATTGGTGCGCAGTGGGGGCGTACTAAACTCTGGCATGGTGCAGTGAGTAGAATAAAATGTGCGCATAATATCATTGCGCGATACAAAAACTCTGCGCAACAAGTATTAGTACAAAAACCTAAATTGCATACTGGATTTTGGCGCACGATACAAAAGTAGTGCATGTAAGTTTTTGGCAGGACAGAGAAGTGATTCACAATGGTTTTAAAGTGCGTGAAGTACGATTTGCCTTGTGTTGTTGTTGTGCATGGTGAATATGGGTTCACTGGTTGATATATGTGCGCGCGAATTTGTTTAAGGGAAAATAACAACAGAAAACCAGTGATTTTTTGTAATGTTTTATATCATTTGAACGCCATCTTTTACAACACATTTTTAAAGGCCTTAAGAGCGTTGCCAATTTCACTATTAATATATTAATTGAACCAGTTGAACTATTAATATTTTAATTGAACTATTAATACATTACATTATTAATATATATTAATAATGTAATGTATTAATATCAGATCAACACGTCTTCTTCACTCCACATTCTCATGTCGGTCATTCGAATCTCCCTGCCACTCCACAACCCCAACCCTTATTAGAAAATTTCCCTCTGGATGCGTCTATGGATAAATACAAAGAACAACAACAACATGAATTGGGTTTCAAGAGGAGAAAGCCTGTTGACTATGGCAAAAAAATGAAGATGAGGAAGGAAAAGGAAACAACACGAAATAACAACCACAACGACAGCAACGGCACAAGCTCAAGCTCCACATCATCCTCTCTGCACAAACAACCGTGACCTCGTAGAGGAGAACAAGGAGGATCCAAAGACCAATCATGCCAGCCAGGATTGGAACCCCAGACTCTATACAAAAGAGGCCCCAATTTGTCGCCCTGACAATCGACGAATGCAAAGAAGTTGGTGAATTGGCGGCTGGCCTGCTTTATGTCTAAAGAGTATCTCACTCGCGAGACATTGCTGGGAAGACCGTGGCCATTGCAGGATTTGAACAATACCAAAATCCCTGACGAAAAATCGCAGCCTAAGTCCGGCTCTCCCGATCAGGATGCAGATAAAAGTAGAAGAGAGAAAGAGAGGCTCTATCATATGCTCATGTATTTCCTCGGTTCGAGGTCCCGCAAGCTATCGTAACTGATCACAGATCCCATTTCCAAAATTCAATGATGAGTGAGTTGCATGCCAAATTGGGTTTTCGTCATGAAAACTCATCCCCATACTATCCTCGAGCTAATGGACAAGTTGAAGCCATCAACAAGGTCCTAAAAAACATACTTCAATGCATGGTGGTGGTAAAAAAAACCACTTGGTATTTGAAACTCTTCTCATCACTCTGGATCTATCGGACTTCCATTAAAACCACCACTGGATTCAAACCCTTCTAGTTAGTATATGGGTTAGAATCGGTTTTGCCGATTGAATGCAAGATTCCATCTTTAAAACTAGACGTAGAACTCCTGCCCAAGACCTCTGGCAAATAAGAATGTTTTCTACACCTATAGAAGTTGGATGAAACCCATCGTGATGCTGCTCTCATTAACAAGACGTATCAAAAATGTATCAATACCCAATATGTTAATTTTGTCCGACCTCACATATTTGCAGAAGGAGATTTGGTCCTAGTCTATGACCAAGGCCATGACAAAGTTGGAGCAGGGAAATTAGAGCCTATGGGGCATGGACCTTACATCATTAAATGTGTGCTACAAAGAGGTGCCTACGAGCTAATTGATTATGATGGAATCCCTCTCAATGAGCCTTGCAATGGGATCTAACTAAAAAAATACTACGCCTAGAAAATCTTGCATGTGTTCTTTGTACATTATTGTACCATATGTTTTGGTTTGGTGTGTTTTACTTTTGCGTGAAAGAGTTTTTTTTCATCCTTAGCTTATTATACCTTGCTTTGTTCTTGGATGTGAATATGTTAGCATATTTCCCTATACATTTTGTATTTTCAGATAGCACTAGCTGAAATACCCAGAACTTAGCTTCTGTAGCTTGGACCATTTACCATTTTGGCGAGTTGGTAAGCTCAGGAGGGACCTGTATTGGACTTGCAACCAGTAACGTTGCAGAATATCACACCGTTATTCGACTTTTTACTGAGGTCGTCTCTCTTGAAATATCTCAAATAATCATTATCCTTGATTCCCAACTTGTGGTTTGTCAACTTAATCACATTTATATCATACACAATCCAATATTTCTACGTCTCTACTTGAGGGTTCATCGTCTCGAAAGGTATTTTACTTACATAGAATACTAACACATACCGAGAGAACTTAATGTCATTACAAATTCATTAGAAAATTACATGTTAGATTGGAATCTCACACATAGATGGATATTCAAGATCGTAAAGCATAAACATAAAATATAAAAACATCACATCATAGTAAAATAAGTAGCTTAGACGAAACCTGTATATATATATATATATATATATAGTAGAAGTTTTCCAATGACATCATATGAAAAGTACATGGAAGGGAAAAATGTGGGCTACTATGCCCATACATCATCGTAGTAAGAATAAAGGAAACTCTACTCGTTTCCCTATACTACATTGTGCTCATGGTAGCACACCACTGCTCTAGCTACTCGCCATAGCATATGGATGAGACTCTCTAGTACACACATTGTGTGCCTCTGTAAGTGTAAAGGGACATCTCGTAATCTCACGGAGGGGACACCCATGGTAAGCCCCCTAAGATTCCTTTCTACCTTACGAAGTCCTCCAGCTTTGCCACCTACCTCTGTTGTTTCCTGGGCACCGCCACATCCTCCAAATGGTGACATTCAAGCTGGACGAGCCATCCCTCTATGTGTATGATGAAGAAAAAACATGTTTATATTCCTCATTGTACCTAAAAAAATACAAATATTATAAAAATAAAAACAAACACTTTTTGCAAGGTCACATTTTTCGAATCTACCTGATGCATCCCACTGTTCCCCTTCAAGGAGCACTAGATCTTCACTACCTCTGAATTCCACTCCAGTATAAGGATAATATTATATTATCACGATCTACCTCCTCCACCATGAAAATAAATCAACAATGAATGAAAATGATGAAGGTTCGTTCCCCAATAGAGGTGACATGCTAGGCCACCTCTCCATCCTAGGATCATATACCGGATGGTCCATCGAAGAAATATGTGGTTGCATCAGGGGTATTCGTTCTAGGAAGAATGATACCAAGAATGACCCGTACCCAAATTGTTTCTGCCTCCTTGATCTACATATGGAAATATGATCTTTGACATTTGTGAGCAATCTTTCACACCATTTGAAGACTTTTGGCTCAAGGCACTCAACTGTGTATGCCATCTATGATTTGGAAGCCATATGAGGACTGACACTTCCTCCTAGTTTGGTTATTCTGAATAGGATATCTCATAGTGGAAGATTTATGGCATCCTTAATCGCAATACTACCATCTTTCTTGTGGGATCCTGGCCTATAGTGTTGTGTTATGTAGTCATCATCCTGCAATGGTGTAGCCCATGGGCCAGACAAGATGATGGGTGCACCTCTTCTAGAGAACCCTATCATAAAATACACATCCTCAATCTCAATCTCTAAAATTTGAAATCCTACTCAAAAGGTCTACTCATCGGCATCCCATAACCCAATCAAATTCTCAAGGAGAAGTGTCTCTTTCCATATGTTCTATACCTTGAAACATTTCAGTAAGCCACAATTTCAGAGTGCTTCCCTTGATTGAGGGTCTTGCAATGCAACAATGCCATCATTATCATGCTCTCTTTCCTTCCACTCAATCATTTTGGAAATCAAAACCCTGCAAAACAACATTAAGAATCATTAATTAAAATCCCAAGCCAAACAATTGTTGTTTCATAAGCCAAAAACAATTTAAAATTTTTTGTTTTGCGCCTGGCATGCCCCTCCAAGCTACTTCGGAGCATTAGTGCACCCTGTTCAAGAGAACCAGGGCACTGAGATCTAGGGCAGTGCCCCCCTGATAACTTAGGGGAGCGTCGCCTTGGTAGTGCACCATGGGGTCTCCAAAAGGGCCTAAAAAAGCTAAAAACATGCATGAAAATGGAAATGAAAACATGTAAATGAAAGAGGAGGATCAAAATACCAACCTAGTCTAGATGGAATGACGAATGATGGCCCAGAGCTCCCGCAATCGACGCTGAAAAAAATTGTCCAAATGCAAAAAAACTCAAGTGAAAGAGGTAGGTGAAAGTGAAAAGTGAAATAAACTATATTTTTTCACCCAAATTACTTTTAACCACTTACACAATAGTTTCATTAAAACCTTTTCACATTGAAATTTCATTTTATTTGATATTTTTCTGTAATTTCCGTTGGTTTTTAAGGAATTATTGACGTTTGTTTCCTAGAATATCTTTTTAATACAAGAACTTATGGAGGTGGAACTTTTTGGTAACCTTGCAATCCATTTGAGCATGCTTCATCATTATTTGAGCTCAATAAAATCACGAAGAGTCGTCTATTGGGCGATAGTTTAACCCTTTTTCGGTCCGAACATACTAACTACGATAAAGGAATACTATGACTGATTTTGTTAGAAGAGTTCTCCTTTGCATTATTTTATTCTTTTTCGAGCCTTGGAGACTAAAATTACGAAAAATAACATCTACAGAGTTTTCTTTAAGTTATTTTCAAACTCCCTAAACATGAAAAACAACTCAGTTTTCCTTCTCTGGACTCGTAAAACCATCCATTGAAGGGTCCATCTCGAGATGAACCCTTACTTCTTCTAGTTCGTTAAAAATAGGAAGAGAAACTTACTGAAGGTAAGTTATACTGAGCACTTGTTATCATCCTCGAGCTCGATAAACAACAAATAGGTACTCATCTAGCTACATGGGGGGGAAATTGAAGGAAGTGGGTCGAGTGTCTTGAAACATTTAAGGCAGTTGTTGTTGTCGCCCTTGAACATGGAACATCTTTGCGTCTCACCTCACACTTGTTTATTTTGATCTCCCCTAAGTCACACCAATGCTATGAGTCTTGTTACTCCTTCGTCTCACCTGAAGAGTGCCTGATCCATTGTTGCACTATGTTTTGATACTTTTCTCAAATGAGTTGAAGCTGCCAAATATTTTGTTGTGCCTCGTAAATGTTAAAAGGAAGTTTTACGCCTCAGATCAACCATCTACAGTATTACCAGTTTCCATTTCTATGTCAGTATGTATTCACCATCTCATATCACTTTCCTATGACAGTTTTGGGTCAATGTTAGGGGATGCATCAAGGCCCCTACTTTGATGAGTCTTTCCCTGTCGACTTCAGCACATTATCCAGGAATTCTACTTAGAAACACAAAAGTACCTTGGAACCTACATGCCTCAATGGCAGACTTCCTTGCTTTCGAAAGTGGGTTTACATCAATGACCCCTGATCGATTTATTCCACAGATGTTTGACTTCAACTCATTATTCATATTCGTTGGAATGTACAATAGGTACCTTGGGAATCATTCACATCCTTGGTGATTTCCCTCACATTTTTTAAAGGTATACATCAATGAACGATAATCAAGAGGTTTCTACCATGTTCGACATCAAAACATTTATTCACATGGGTAGAATTGTACTATTTTGGGATCAGAATGAAGACCCTGGGTTGAGTACTCATCATGTTCTATACTTTTCCCAGGTTGCGATGGAGATCATTTTACTAATATACATAGATCCACTTTGTATTGGTCAGCGACTATGTTCTTTTCATATTGTAGCTCCACTGTGTATTCTTTCATGGCTACGATCAGGTCATGTCATGGAGAAATGGATCCACATTGTATCTTTGGTGGCCATCTCCTTAGTCAATATCATTATGGATCTACAATGTATTGGTTGGTGGCCATGATTTGATTCATTTATATTCCCAATGTAGGAGCATCGCTCCAACTCAACAAATGCACTAGTGCTAGAGCATCAGTGAAAAATGAGGCAAAAGTTTTGAGGCAAGAGAGGTGTCAACTCTCTCATTTTGAACCCAAATTTAAAATTTTAAATGCAGAATTAAAAGTATTAAATGTTGTAAGGCTCAGGGAAATCCGAGCCATGTGCCTTTGTATATGTTGCATGTGAAGTTGCCTTTAATGGTTGACAGTTAGATAGGTTTAGGCCTGGTTTTCACTAGATTTCTATTGAATTTAATTGAATGCAATTCAATGTGAGTAGGGAGATTTGAGGGAAGGCTCGAGGAGCCCCTCTTTTGTAAAAAAATATGATTGTATCGAAAATTCATTAGTGTAAGAAGTTATTGATGAGCACATTATAGAAGCATTCAGAATAAATACAAAATAAGTTTTTCCAGCATATGAGTTTTTTGTGTTCTAATGTGTGGTGAATGTTTATTCTCTAAATGTTTTTTGTGTTTATTTATGTATTTTGTGGATGTGAAATTATGTGTCATTTGCAGGATGAGATAGAGTTCCCTATCTTTGTGAGTTTGTTGAGTAGTTTTGGGCTCTTAGGCTAGTGCAAGGAGTGCACGCCAAAGTATTGAAAACTCTATGTAGCCAACGCAAGGAATGTGCATTTGAAATATGTCTTGAGTTCATAGAAGAGCATGCCAAGTGGGCACACCAGAATCATTCTCAAATTTAGGAGAGAAAACCAGTGCAAGGGATGTGCATTTTCAGAGTTGTTGAATACTCTGATAACTCTTCAAGGAACGCATTGAGCAAGCTGCTAGGAGGGAACATGACTTCCTTTAAAGAACAAAGGACCGTGAACCTTGTAGTTGGAGAAAGTAAAATCTCATAAGGAACATCAGAGTTAGTGAATACTATGGAGAAACATTATGTAAGGAGTGAAAGGAGTGCACCAATGAGCCTGGAGAGTTTAGGACTCAGAAGAAGACTCACGCAAGGAGTGCACTAGGCCAAAACTTAGATAAGCGTTGAGAATGTCTCAGGGGACATGAGCGAAAGAAGTGCATGGTTGAAATATTTGGAGTCCAAGACTCGAAGAGAGGACAGTGCTAGGAATGCATTGAGGACCATTTCAAAATTCAAAAAAGCTTAGGAAAATGAGCATAGAGTTCCAGGAGGGCACCATAAGTTTTTTTAAGAACAAAGGGACGAGACCCTTTTGTAGTATTGAGCAAGTAGAAGCTTAAGGGAAAAGTAGTGAAAGTCTGCATAAATCCCTACAAGGAGTGGAGAAGGCGAGAACCTTCTAAGGTTCTATATTTGGAGAAGCAGCGCAAGTGTGCATCGGCACCTAAGTCCCTTGAATTTGACAAAATCTCAGAAGGGATAGTGTTTTCAACAGCTCGAGCAGAAGCCAAGTCATTGGGACTTGCAGAGGGAATTTCCAAGGCAAAGATCCTTTGAAACCATCAAAGGAGTTAAAATCTCAGGAGGAATAGCGTTTTTCAAAATGCAAGTGAAGTCTAGCAGTCGGGCTCGTAGAAGAAAGATCAAAGTTTGTGCCTTTGAAAAATATCGAAGTCCTTTTTTGGAAGGAAGCACAGACAACCCAACAGAAGAAGCAACATTTTCCATTAGATCAGTTGTTGACAACCATCTGGACCATTGGATCTACATCTGATCGGAGGAGGAGTGTGTACAGTAGAGGATAGATCCTGGATGTAGGATCTTGGTGTGAACAAGAAAAACCATCAGATCCAGGTAAATTGCACAAGGCTTAACCCATTTAAGCCCTTCAGACCTATAAGTCATGGGATTTTGTGTGTGGAGTGTACAGGAGAGAAGACTCTGAAGTCGTGGGGAGCTGAAGTGAATCATGACCGTCTATTCCCTGAATGCGTGTCAGTGGATCCTAAACTTCGGAGGAAACATAGGTAAGGGGTGTGCAGAACTACTGAAGCTCCGAAGAGTGGAGCTCATCAAGGTTGTCCATTTATAAGGACACGTGTCCGTAGATCGAAGGAGGTCTGGAGCTTTAGCACTCTGAAAGATTAAAGGTGTCGAGCAATAAATTTTTCCACATCTCCTGAAGCCAAAGTAGATCCTAGTCATTGGCACTGGAGGACAGGTGTCGACAGATTATCAAGTCCAAAGACTTAGTACTCCAGGGGAAAGCTAAGAAATAGTGTGCAGGGGTAGAAAATCGTTGAATCTTTGAACAACAGAGAACATCTCAGTCGTTCGTTGTGAGGGACACGTGGAGGGAGATCTCATACTCCAAAGGAGGGTCACTCTGGAGGAACTGGAGAGTGCATGTGTGAAAGTGACTGGACTCTCGAAGTGTCAGAGTCCTAGAGATCATTGCAGCCATTCATTGTAAGGGACACGTGTCAGGATATCTCATCACTCCAGAGGTCTAGCACTTTGGAGGATTTTTGAAGTGAAGCAATTGGGAAAGAAGTTGTTAGAGCCAAAAGCAGATCTAGGCCATTGACAGTTGAGGACATGTGTCAAAATATCTGACGCTCCAGAAGGTTGACACTCTGGGAGATTTGGGGTGTGGTGTAACAAAAAAATATGAAGCCCGGAGGCCCAAAGTATTGTTGTTCGTTGATAAGAGGAAGGATAGGTGGCATAAAATATGAAATTCTGGAGTTCTGACACTCCAGAGAAAAATGGAGTGCAACATTGTTGAGGACTCCCAAAAGCCCAAAGGTCAAAGTCCATCCTAACCATCCGTTGGAGGATGATGCGTGGCAGATCCCAAGTTTGGGGACGTGGCACTTCGGAAAAATTGGGTCATCATGTATATAGGGAGAAAAATCCCAAAGTCCCTAAGGCATCCCAGCCATTGATCAAGATGGGGGACACGTGGAGGAAGGAGAACTCATTTAGCATTTTGACGTTGGGAAATACAAGAAGTTATGTCATATGGACGACCAAAGGAAATCGTCGAAACCCGAAGAGAAGGTATTTGGGCCATCTATCCATCTGAACTTGAGGACCATCGATTTGACGCTTGGGAAAATTGTTTGATTCGACGATTCGGGAAATTTGTGGAAAAGTGTTGTGGAGAAAATGTCGAAGCCCGGATTGCAAAAGAGGCGTAGAGTTGTCAATCTGGTGGTGGAATAAGGATCATTCGATCTGTTTTCCAGCAATCATCACTTTGTATTTGTTGTATGTGTTTGTGCGATCAAAATAGATCATTAAAGGCTGAAGTGCCGAAATAACGCCTATTGGTTAGTACCTGATCACAACCCTTGGTGATGTGAGGAGCTAGCTGAAGAAAAGGGACTAGGGGTCTGAAATTGAATTTTTTTTTTTTAAACAAAAGGGGGCTGAGTAAGAGCTTGCGGGTTCATGGTTGGACCTGTGCATGGGAAAGGGCCTATGTATAAGATTTTGGGGGCTCAGTAGGGCCCGAAGAGCTGATCCAGCTCACGATTGTGAATGATCCTAGACTGAGAGGTCGAGCGGACCCCAGGTGAGGGAGGGGGTCTGCATCAAGTGGTATCAAATCTGATTTTTGTCTGTAGACAACAGGAAAGGCAGAAGAAGACATAGTATTGATGTTATGTGAAGCTTTGTTTGCAATTGTGCAATAGTCAATAGAAATCCAGGAGAGCTACAGGAGAAAGCCAATGGTTCACTCAGTTGCAGAGTAGGCACAACAAACAACCAGGTGGGATGAAGGAGATGAACTAGTTGCTTTCTTGGAAGTAGAGGTGAAAGATGGCTACTGAAGGCCATAAGAAAGAAGCTCAAGGAGGCCGCTAATAGGTGGAAAAGAGAAGAAGGATAAAAATCTCAAGGATATTAGAGCAGAGCTCAACAGGATAATGTTGAAGATGCAGTAGGAAGTACAAGGAAGCTAGAGGTATGAATGGCCCATGAAGTAGAAGGTATAATGACCTATCCAACAACTAATTTCCATAAGGAAGAAGAATAATTTGAGGAGGTGGATGAGGCATGTTGAAACCCTCAGTGCCACAAAGGAGGAGATGGTTTACATTTGTGAATCATAGGTTGGAAGGAACCTCAGTGATGAGGAAGATATATCAATTGAAGATCTCATAAACTGCCAGGAGGGAAGAGGTGAACTTTCAGATTTCCAGGTGGTCAATCGGAAGAGATCGGTTGAAGATCTCATCAACTACCAGGTGGGAAGAGGTGGTAATGAAAATTTCCAGGAGGGTAATGTGATGAGATCAGTGAAATATCTCATAGACATCCAAGAGGGAAGGAGTGAAACCTCAGGTTGTCAGGTGGGAAAGAAAGAGGAGATGAGACTATTTGAGGGTCTCAAGAACTCAGAGGAGAGTCCATATCAACAAGGAGTGCTAACAGAGGAGGATAATTAGAGGCACATTTTGATCATTAGAGGAATCAATATATTCCTGCCAAGAAGCCTAGTAGAGGCCAGTGCACATGTGGAAGGTGCAGTAGAGGAGAGACAACCAACCAATATTGTCATGAAGGAGGAGCATTCAGATAAGATGCTCACTCAATGGGAGAAAGAGTTGAAGATGTTGGAGGATTGGTTGGACAATCCAGACACAAAATAAGATTGTTAGAGGGATGTAGTTGTGAAGAGTGGAGAGGAATTCCAGCCTAAGGATAAGTTGGATGAAATTGGACTTGTACCATCACAAGGAGAGGAGATGACAAAAGGAGAACTGTTAGAGGAGATCACTGAGAAATAGCTCAGTGGCACTACTATAGAAATGGAATCTACAGTGGAGTGGCAAACCCATTCCACAGGAGATGAAATACACATGGGAGATTAGATTGATCTTCCCATTGATTTGTGTGAAGGATTGGAAGCCCTGGAGGAAAGGGTAGTAGTGAAAATTCAGCTTATCTAATAGGTCAAGTTGGAAACTGATGAAGAGGAGTTGTAGTAGAGAAAATTGCAAAGGAGGAGCCAGCCAATAGACCAGCTGGACAGAGCGATAGAAGAGATTAGAAGGATGATGTTGAAGTTAGTAGAGGAGACAGTCAACAACAGGGAGAAGCTGAACAGAGGAGGGCCTATAGCAACAGGACAACAACAACAACATGGAAGAGGAGAATATGGACAAATCCAAATTCATATATGGGATCCTGGAGGATTTCAACCTTGACAGCAGGGGAGCCATGAGCAGGATCACATGTTTTTGTCAGTGCAGGAGTATGATGCAGGAGCATCAATCCACCTCAACAAACACACTAGCGCCAGTACATCAGCGCACAAGGAGGCACAAGTTCCAAGGAAAGAGAGGCGCAAACCCTCTCATTTTAAAATTTTAAATGCAGAATTAAAAGTATTAAATGTTGTAAGGCTCAGGGAAATCCGAGCCATGTGCCTTTGTACAGGTTGCATGTGAAGTCATCTTTAATGGATGACAGTTAGATAGGTTTAGGCCTAGTTCAGACTAGATGTCCATTGATTTTAATTGAATGAAATTCAATGTGAGTAGGTAGATGGAGGGAAGGCTCGAGGAGCCCCTCTTTTGTAAAAAAATCAGATTGTATCGAAAATTCATTAGTTTAAGAATTTGTTGATGAGAAAATTAGAGAGCTTAATAGAGGAGAGGAGAAAGTGTCGAAGACTAGAGTTGTAGTCCAACCTTTGTAAATCTTGTACAAAAGCATTCAGAATTAATACAAAAGTTGTTTCCCTTGCATATGAAGATTTTGTGTTCTTATGTGTGGTGAATGTTTATTCTCTGAATGTTTTCTGTGTTTATTTATGTATGTTGTGGATGTGAAATTATGTTTCATTTGTAGGATAAGATAGAATTCCCTATATTTGTGAGTTTGTTGAGTAATTATGGGCTCTTAGGCTAGTGCAAGGAGTGCACAACAGAGTATTGAAAAATCTATGTAGCCAATGCAAGGAATGTGCATTTGAACTCTGTCTTGAGTTAATAGAAGAGTGTGCCACGTGGGAACACCAGAATCATTCTCAAATTTAGGAGAGAAAACCAGTGCAAGGGATGCAGAGTTTAGATTTGTTGAATAATTTGATAGCTATGCAAGGAACGCATTAAGAAATATTCTAGGAGGGCAAAAGAATTCCTTTAAATAACGAAGGAATGGGAACCTTGCAGTTGGATAAAGTAAAATCTCTTAAGGAACATAAGAGTTACTAAACAATCTGGAGAAAAGTTCTGCAAGGAGTGCAAGGAGTACACCAGTGAGCCTGAAGAGTTTAGGACTCAGGAGAAGACCCGTGCAAGGACTGCACTGGGCCAACACTTAGATAATTGTTGATAAAGTCTCATGGGAGACAAGCGCAAGCAACACGTGGTTTAAGTCTTTGGAGTCCAAGACTCGAAGAGAAGCCAGTGCAAGGAATGCACTGAGAACCATTTCAAAAGTCCATAAAGCTCAGGAAAACGAGCATAGAGTTCCAGGAGGGCACCAGAATGTTTTTGAAGAACAAAGGGCTGAGACCCCTTTGCAATATGGAGTAAGTAGAAGCTCAAGGGAAAAGAAGTGCAAGTCTTCATAAATACCTACAAGGAGTTCAGAAGGAGAGTACCTTCTAAGGTTATGGATTTGGAGAAGCATCACAAGTGTGCGTTGGGACCTAAGTCCCTTGAAGTTGAAAAAATCTTAGAAGGGATAGCATTTTCAACAGCACGAGTAGAAGCGAAGTCATTGGGAATTTCATAGAGAATTTTGAAGGCCAAGATCCTTTGAAACCATCGAAGGAGTTAAAATCTCTGGAGGGAGAGCGGTTTTCAATATGCACGCGAAGTCCAATAGTCGGGCTCATAGAAGAAAGATCAAAGGTCGTGCCTTTAAAAAACATCAAAGTCCTTCATTGGAAGGAGGCACATACAACCCAACAGGAGAAGAAACAAATGTCGTTAGATCAATTTTTGGTAGCCATCTAGACCGTTGGATTTGCGTCTGGTAGGAGGAGGAGCACGTACAATGGAGGATGGATCTTGGCCGTAGGATCTAGGTGCGAGAAACAACAATCATCGTATCCATGTAAAGTGAACGAGGCTTAACCTCTTTAATCCCTTTAGACTTATAAGTCCGGGGGATTTTGTGTGTGGAGTGTAGAGGAGAGAAGACTCCTGAAGTCGTGGGGAGCCGAAGTGAATCAATACCATCTATTCCATGGACGCATGTCAATGTATCCTGAACTCCGGAGGAAATAGAGGTAAGGATTGTACAAAACTCCCGAAGCTCCGAAGAGTGGAGCTCATCGAGGTCATCGATCTATAAGGACATGTGTCTATAGATCAGAGGAGGTCTGAAGCTTTAGAACTCCGAAAGATTCAAGGTGTGGAGCGTGCAATTTTGTCGAATCTCCCGAAGCCAGAGTAGATTCGATCCGTTGGTGCTGGAGGATAGGTGTTGGCAAATTGTGATGTCCAGAGACTTAGTACTCCAAGGGAAATATGATCAAGAGTGTGCAAGGGACACGTGGTGGGAGATATTGTACTCCAGAGGAACTGGAGAGTGCACGTGTGAAAGTGACTAGGCTCCCGAAGTTTCGGAGTCCCGGAGGTCATCGCAGTCATCCGCTGCGAGGGACACATGGCGGGAGATCTCGTCGCTCTGGAGGTCTAGCACTCCGAAGGGTTTGAGAAGTGAAGAAATTGGGAAAGAGGTTACCAGAGCCCGAAGTAGATCTAGGTCGTTGACAGTTAAGGGCACATGTAAGAAGATATGACAGTCCAGAAGTTTGAAACTCCGAGATATTCGAGGTGTGGTGTAACGGAAAACTCTGAAGCCTGGAGGCCAGAAGTATTGTGGTTCGTTGATCAGAGGAAGGACAGGTGGAAACAGATCCAGAAGTCCATAGGTATGGAAATCCGAAGAAAAATGAAGTGCAACATTGTTGATGACTCCCGAAGGTCGTAGTCCATATTAACCATCCATTGGAGGAGGATGTGTGCTGAAATATCCCAAGTTTAGGGACTTGGCACTTCGAAAAAATTGGGTCATCGGGTAGACAAGGAGAAAAATCCCCGAAGTCCTTAAGGCATCCTAGTAGTTGATCAAGAAGGGGGACACGTGGAGGAAGGAGAAATCGTTCGACGTTGGGAAATACAAGAAGTTGTGTCATGTGGACGACCAAAGGAAATCTCCAAAGCCCGAAGAGAAGGGATCTGGGCCGCCCATCCATCTGAGCTTGAGGATCGTCGATTTGACGCTTGGGAAAATTTATCGATTCGGTGATTTAAGAAATTTTTGGAAAAGTGATGTAGAGAAAATGTCGAAGCTCGAATTGGGAAAGAAGCATAGAGTCGTCGATCTGGTGGTGGAATAAGGGCCATCCGATCTATTTTTCAGGGATCATTACTTTGTGGTTGTTGTATGTGTTTGTGCTATCAAAAGAGATCTCTGAAGGTCGAAATAGTGCATGTTGGTTAGCGCCTGATCACTTCCCTCGCTCATGTGAGGAGTTGGCCGGTGAAAAAGGACTAGGGGCCTGAAATTGAATTTTTTATTTTAAATAGAAAGGGGCTTAGTAAGAGCCTGCGGGTTCATGGTTGGACTTGCGCAATGGAAAGGACCTGTGTATAAGATTTTGGTGGTTCAGCAGGGCCCAAAGAGTTGATCCAGGTCTCGATTGTGAATAATCCTAGACCAGGTGGTCGAGCAGACCCCGAGCGAGGGAGGGGGTCTGCATCAATTCCAATCATAGGTATTCCTACCTCGGGAATGAAATGTATATTAATATTGTTTTATGATTGTTTGTAGCTTATACGAGGTTCTATGACTCCACTACCCTTGCGTTGAACGATCTATAAATTGTTTCGATCATCGGTTTCCTCTTCTGACTTCACACTTAGGGGGGAAATATGTTACATGTCAATTTCCCATGCCTGCATAATGTGTCGCAAGTGTCACATGTGGCAAAAACATCGCATCATAAGCATAAAAAGTGTTGTAAGTGTTGCACCCAAACTGTCTCAAGTGTCATAAGTGTTGTAACATTCTTTATACACTTTTAGTAAGTGTCAAAGCTCAATCGAAACCATAAAAACAATTGCCACAAACCCCAAATCATGCTAGAAGAAAAATTCCCATCATTTGGCAATTGAAACACATCTTTTTACCTAGGATTTTGACCATTCTTTGGACATTTAAGAAGCTCGACGCTCCCCTTCTTATGCCTAGGGGGCATTGATGCTCCCTACACTATGTTAAGGGGGTACCACGGTGCTCTGTCTGCATCTTTATAGGGTAATCGTTGTTGGTTGAGGGAATCAAGGTGAATCCCACCTTCTTCTAAGGGAAAACTCTGAAGGTTGGGAGTTTATTTGGCTCCAATCTTACTCTATGTCTCTATCTTAGGAAATAATCACAACCTATGGAGTCATATCGTCAACCAATTCCAAAAATACTCAAGGTGGTTGAGCCTCTAAAATCCTATAAATTGGAGGCATTTCAATGGTAGAAAGGAGAAAGAAAACAGTAATAACATCATTATTTTGATCTTACATTGTTCATGCAAGGGTTGGACAAGGAGAGCCTAGAGGATCTTTTCCATCTTCAAACTCAAATTGCAAGTATCTTCTTTGGGTTCTCTAATTAATATACTTGGCCTATTTCCTTCAAGTATGTGTACTTTCTCATCTACTTGTCTATTGTTGTTCATTATTCATAGATAGATATATTTGGTTAATTATATAGAGTAGAATAAAGGTATCTTTGTTGTTCCTTACAGGATCTGATCTTCCCTAAGGAGCTTAGGAATCAAGCCCTAGAATTGGAGCACAAAGGACAATTGTCGGAATAAGGTATGTCACACTTTTGTTCTTCTTGTTTGATTAACTGAGTTATATCTAAAAGGAATATAGCAACCACTTGTACTTTTTTTTCTTGGTAATAGGGGTCTAGGAATCCAAGGGAGATTTCACCTCTCCGCAGGGGAAATATTTTGTAACACGCATGCAAATATATAGATAGGTAAGGCTCATTAATATTAAATTTCAATTGTAGTTATGGAAATTATCTTCGTTTGGATGAAGCTAGAAAACACCTTCTTGCACATTTATTTTCTCATTATATTTGGTTTTTTAGAATTCACATTTAAATACCTTCTCTCATGTGTTTTTAATGTCTTCCTTAATCTTGATAATAAGAATAAACATGGGTGTGGCTGGCCTCTCACAAGCTCTATTTTATTTCATTTTAGAAAACATTAGTGGTTGCTATTTAAAAAAGAAAATCCAAAAGAATTCAATAATATTTATTATTTCACTATGCTAATAACGATAATTGTTTCAAATTTTGAAATCCATAACTTTTATTATTATTTTTACAACAACCATTCATAACTACTTTTTTCCTTTTTCCGTAGGCTAGAGATATATTGGCATCATTGCATGCATACTACTTAGTGTTTGGTCGATTGTTTTTGTACAATGATTGGATCTATGCGGAATTGAGGCATAGAAAGAAGTTGGAACCTCTTATTTGGTGATTTTCAAAATTGAAACTATGTGCAAGCTTCTATATCAAGGTAATATGCTAAGATTTTTTGTTTATGTTTTTAATAGTGTTGTATTCCATGTGAAACAGTTTGATGATGTTATGTGAAATGAAATTTCAGAATAGTTTTATGTTGTTCCTGGGATGCTTTTGTATTTACAATAAAAATGAACAAAAACACATATGACACATTATATTTAAATGACGGGAAAAAACAAAAATAAATCGTTGTGGGAAGGGTAGTTTTAAGAAGAAACTCATCATAAAAAATTAACTTGACAAGTAGGAGTTCCCATTAAATTTATACCCTGGTGGATATATACACTAATGCATATATCGACGTAGAGGGTCTGCTATAGGGGCATAGCAACTACAAAACAACATATGATAAAATATACAAATAAATACATAGAATACTATCTAAATATATAATTATGAATAACATAGACATGGTTAATATAATCACCTCCTCCATGAAGCGTTGGTGTACCCTAGCCTCCATAGGCCCATAGAAATTCTACCCACAACTCGAGCATATGTGAGGCTCACATGAACAACTTCTCTGTCCATGATATCAAGCCTTTGGATATCATTGAGAATATTGATCTTGAAAAACCTTCATTTTGACCCTCAAAATCACCCTGAAAGTTAAAACTGCTAAAAATAGTAAATTGTCAAAATTGTCAAAAAACTATTTTGAGCCAGTTGAAAAAGGTGGGTGGCCACCGATATTCACGTGGATCATTGGGGTTTTCTTCACCTTGGTCTTCTTGTGTTCCTTTTTCATTGTCTCTATATTCTATCTTAATAATATATGATGCAATTTAATAAATGCACTTACGTCAAAGGTATTACAAACAACAATTTCATTTGAGGAAACTAGAGGAAAGAAAGATTAGAAACAACACATGAATGTATCATATGATGAAGAACCAAACATGGGAGCTTTTGTTGTGTCCTAATGAATAAATGTTATAGGGTTCCAAATGGGTTTATAATACAAAATTTAATTCAAATGGGGCCATATAAAAATTTAAATTAAAAATGAATATTAGTGAAATAATTGTTTATCTTGCTTGAAGTCTTAGCTGGCATATTCATCAAATATAAGTTATGAATACATTGTTCATTGAAATATCCATGAATAAATATATATGGACCAATCCCTTGGTTTAGTGGACACAAAACATCCTCACTTTTCTACACGTTGAAGACAATCCAATTTTCCATGCTAACATAAAAAATCAAACATACGTGGCTTGAGTTGGACACAGTGGCAAGATCATGTGCTCTGCTCCTCCTCTTAACTTTCTCAATCAAAGGAAGATGAGAGGTACGATGTGCATATGAGAAAAAATTGCACCCAAGGTCTGTTAAAAATGGCACAACAGGGACACGTATGTGTTCCTGCTTATGTGCCTATGTAGCATTTTGAGTGGAGGTTCAAGATTTTTCGAACCTCTAACATCGGGAATGCATGCATGTTGCATTCCTACAGGTGTGTGTTCCTTCTCACCCCCTTGCCACTTTTTGGTCCACCAACTTCGTGCACTCACCATGGGTATTTACCTTCAATTACATTATTGCAAAGATATCTTTCTTCCTCATAATGCATGTTTAAATGGATTTATGTTAATGTCTTTTGAAGAATATGTGAATTTTATATCTAACTTGTAGAGATAAGGATTTCTACATAATAGGTTGCCAAAGTGTGTGCTACATCTCTTCCAACTCGGTGTTGAACCTATTGCTACAAATCCCACATACATCATCTCATCATTTCTGATTGTTACGAGTTCATGTAATTTTTCATTTTCCTCAAAATGTCTAGCCGAATTCCATGTCGCCTTGCTACCAATAGAGACAAATATTCCATTGTTGGGAATGATAAACCACAATTCTAGATGCTACACATCTAGTGCTCTAGATTTGGGCTGATTGTTACAACTGAGGCTCGACAATAGATGAATGGGAAACAGCATATTCTATTTGGTGAATTGGCGTGCACTTGGACTTGTTAGTTGAGGTTACTCTTTGTCTATTTCAAGTATTCTGAAACACTCTCGGACAATTTGTGGACAACTCGATCTTTAAATTTGAGGTTAACACATACATATCATACTAAGAGCCAAGCCTGAGATACTTCTTAGACTCTTGCATATATTTTACATAAAATATTAATGAAAATTGTAAAATTCTTTAAATATTGAAAATAAAGGAAAATATTCAATAAAAGAATTATCTTCTAAACATTTCAGTTTTGGGCAAATACCTAAGTTGCAAATGCCAAATGAATGTCACGGGAGATAACTTTGAAGTTAAGTTCCTTGAAATCTTTTACATTGTACATTGAGCTTCCATTTTGGAATAAGCTTCTTATGTTTTGAGTTCAATCTCCAAAATTTCTATTGTACACATTCACATGATCATCTCCCGGTGTATAAGTCAAAGAAAACTTATGCCTTGCAAAAAATTATATTGTTCAGCCACTTTTAGCAAAATTTAAAGCTTTAATTCAACATTTGGCCTGCAATATATAAAGATCAAAATTAGCCTCACAACCATATTTCCAAATATGAAATACCATTTATTTATATTTGAATAGATAAATATATGGACATTGAATATCAATGTACATTCTACTTTTGTAATGGAAACCCCACGGTTTGGTCATGTGAAGGGATAGAAAATTTCCAGGTTACGTCGTTGCATGAAATATCAACGTCATGAACAAGAGCTTATAATTCATGATGGAAATGGAAATATCTCGCGAACCATTAAACCTATATCCATGCCTTCAATTTTTATGGAGTAAACTAAGGATTATGAGGATTATCACTTACAACCAAGTATTCTAGATTGCAGAGATCTAGAGAAAAAATTATTGCTCATATCCAGGAAATGCAGGTTTTCACAGTCGTAGGAAAAAATCCCATAATAAAATTATGTTTAATGTTCACATGAGCCATAGAACTTGGAATGAAGATCTTTCACTGGGAAAGTTTCATACAAGATAATGAATGAGAGATTGAACCCCATGGGCCTCAACATTGTGACATTTCAGCCAAAATCGGACACTGGGCACCCAAAATCGGACTAGATAACATTGGGTCTATGCCCAACGCTGGAAAATATTTTGAATGGGAAAGCAAATGAATATTAATGTTGAAGAGTTAAAATTCATATGAATGGAGGAGTTAGAGATCCTAGAGGATCTATCGATGGTGGGATTGGGATGGGCAGATAATTTCCATAGCTATAAGCATGAGATTGCCATCCCAATATGCATGGGATGGCATTGAGAAATCAAAATTTGTAAAATGGTAAAATTTGTAAAATTTGTAAAGGTGAAATAGTTATCGTCATGATTGAATCAACAATATGAAAGTGTTAATCACATCTGTGTATTAAATCTGGAAGGAAAAAAAAATAGTAAGTCTCGGTTATCTGGACGGACAACTCCAGTATACCGTTGTGGATTGAATAATGGAATAAGACGGCTCTACCATCCAATATGAAACGCACAGACAACTGAAACGCACATAGAGTTGAGGAAATCTAAAAGTTAATTTCAAATGTGGTAATTCTAAAGGTTAATCAGTTAAATGTGGCAATCATATGGTGGTACAGTAATTTCTTAATATGATTAGGTAAATGTTAAAAAGTAAACAGGTTAACTGATGAATTCAAAAATACAAGGAAGTTATGAAGAGTAAATCACATTCATTGATTTGAGAGGACTACTAAGAATATGCCATCATCTTAAATTGTTAGCCATCATATTAGAATTTTAGATTAAAACGTGATTAATTATGCCTATCTCCAATAAATATATGCCTTTCAGCCTAATAATGTAGTGAAAATAAATTCAGGAATTTTTGAAATTATAAATATTAATTATTAAAATGATTATATGTAATAAGAGTGTACTAAAAATTATATAATCAAACTTGAAATGATAACCTAAAATAATTCAAATCCAAACTTCTTCTACTCTTAAAAAAAACTTGATGGTTAATACTTTAATAGAATAAAGAAATATTACATTAAAACAACTTTAAAAAATAAAAAAATTTAAGTAACTTACCGAATGCTTTACATGCAACTATCCAGACTTTCGTGCAATTCTTTGGCCTGCTAATTTCACTTGTTCGTATTAATATACATCATTAAAAAAATTGACGAGTCATATACATCAAAATTACAATTTTCAATTTGACTTCGACGTTACCCTCTATAACTAGTATTTAAAGCCAACCGTCTAATACGTCTGCGAAATGAAATTACATCCCACAGTTCCAGGCCTGCCAACGAGTCTTCCGCGGACTTTGAAACCGTCGGTGTCATTTTCCAAAGTGAGAATTACTTTCATAAGGGCCTAACTGCATGGATAAATGGTTTTAGTCCAATCCAATTTTCATATGCAATTGGATGGGTTCAATATAATTTCAATTTTCATATGTGTAAGGTCTTTGGCTATAAAGACTATCGACCAAGTCCTTAAAGAGACAAAACTTGGGTTGCTTCGGCACCTAAGAGTCACATTAGTTGGGAAAGTGGGTACCTTAGGTGCATAAGTATGCCAAGGGGAATTCCCAACCATAAGAAAATAAAAACAGAATGGGTGCACCGATATGAGGAGTGCACCAAGTTTTGGGTACGTCGGTCCAAAGGGGTGCATTAATTGATGGGTGCACATGTTTGTTTTGGCGCATCGGGTCTGTGAAGGGGCACAATGATTTTTTCAGGCATGATGGTTCACGAAGGGGTGAAACACACCCAAAGAATGAGATGATTCAGGATGATGATCTTTGCAGTCCATATAAGAGAACAAGGGCGCACAACCAAGGAATGAATATTTTCACAACAAAGAGAGAAAAATTAGCTCTGTGATTTTGAGGCGGACTTGAAAAAGCGGGGCAAGCTCCATTAAGGAGCAGGGTCACTCCCCATGGGAGGACTTGTGCTTCCTTGAGGTGACTTTGTGGACAAAGCTAGGGCGACCTTATTTTGGGCTGAGATTGGAGAAGACTTGTCAAAGGTATGGATGAGGAAGTTATGAAAGAAAACCGCAGGTCTGTGTAAAGTCTTGTGATAGAGAAGAGATGGTGAGTTTGTGGTGGACACATGTTTAGGGTGATCTACAAGAGTTGCAAAATTTGCTAAGATGGACGTGTTTTGGTGTGATGAATTTATGTATGAATGTCTTAGTGAGGTGAGGCAAGTCGTGTGACTCTATCCAAGTTGTAAACTGAGCCGATAGTGCTCATATTGTAATCGTTTCACAATAATACGACTTAGTCAGGTGTTAGGCACATTTTGTGTCTTCCACACTATATCTGTGTGTCTCTTGTTTAATTCACAAGTGTTCTCTTTGTTTCATGGATGTATGCTTAAATGACTAAGTGTTAAGATTGTTAACAAATTTTCTAAGTATACAAGAGATTTGCACTAGAGTAGAAGTGTGACTCGCTCGTAGCCTAGAACAGAGTATGGGTATGCTCTAGGTGAAGAGGCATAGTATGGATGAAGTATCCTTAGTGTTTCCAAGCAACCAAGTGAGAAACGTCGTAGTGTCACATGCCATAAATAGGTGCATGAATGCAAGATTTGGGAAAGCATCAACCGGGGACATGAAAAATAGTATCAGAGCTTGAAGCATGCTCTAATACTGCAACGGTGATAGTGAATAGGGCATAGGTGTGAATACAGTTCAGTGGGAATGTTTGTAGACTTGGTGAATAGTTATGTGGAGAGAACTAGTTCATCATAGAGACTTTTCATCAAACTTATGACATAGGCTCCAATTGATAGTGCGGTGGAATGTTTATTTGTGTGCACACCTTGTATAGATCGAGAGTAGATTTGGTGGTGAAACGAAGCACTTGGGTAGGGTGGGTGATCCGAAAACTCATCGCAAAACTTGTCACAAATATGATTACAGAGGCATTTTGGTCTCAGACTTGGTGAAGTTTCGGTGGGGTGGACTGACCTTTCATAGAGAGAGTCTCGGCATAGAATTGGTCGGTTTGGTTTGTGATGGAAGTACGTGCCAAACCTTATGTGCACACCTTGAAGAGACCGAGCACAACATTCATGGGTGAACCGAGCACTTGGTAAAGGGAGATGAATGCAAGACTTGTCGCAGATCTAACTGCAGAAGTTATTACAGAAGAGATCGAAAAAGTGATCGTGAATGGGAGTAGTTATGGGTTGCAGCAAGTGGAAGCACTTGAGTGAGTTGGAAGACTTGAAGAAACCTAGAGTAGCTTCAAAAAAAAGAATTTGGTTAGGAACATTTTCATCATGACATATTCATGTCATGCATCACCAAGAATAGCAGTTGAGCTGAGCTAGGTTGTTGGACGAGTGGGTCGACTACAACCTTCGGATGAGGTAACTCTTCACAGAGTTACGCAAGTCAGTTAACAATAATATGAATTAGCAGTCGGGCATTGTCTGCATGGTTCCTAGAATCGAAAGCAGTCAAGGTGAGAAGATGGTAGGACATTGAAGATGAGTTCAACCAATTGCATGTGTAATTTGGGACTTAGATGGATTTATGAAGTGGATGGATGGAGTCAACCTTGTATCCCAGTGAAGGTGCATGCAATTTTTTGGAGCTACAGACGGTGATTGAGGGGAGTTCATGAAGAGATTCGGTGGCTTAGGAAGGTGAAGGTCCAAGACAACAGACTTAGAATATGGTTGCATCCAAGAATGTCGTTGGAAAGACTTGAGGGTGACTCAAGTGTTGCAGATTCAAAGAAGTCTTGTAGTAGTTTAAGATGCCTTGATTGGGTGAATGTACATAGAGCTTAGGGAGACCTTCTTGGATGATTCCTGTGGTGGAATTAAGCAGATTTGGATGCAACCATAGAGGTGGATTGAGAAAGTTGCCTAACTCTTTGATGAAGCGCATTGGACAAGTCATTGCAGTGAAGTAGGAAATAAGGGATTGATGTGTCGAGTTTGAGTGGATGGATGAGGTACCATAATGTGTTGGTGTCTTATCCAAATTTTTTGGGTCAAGCGATGAATTGACAGTCATGACAACAGTGCCAAAGTTTGGACGCTTGCAGGAGGTGCAAGGAAATTTTTCTATAGGAGATGGATGGAGCCAGCAAAGAAGTCGACCAAGAATTGTTGGTAATCGACATGAATGGGAAGAACACATACCATGCGACGGTGGTGGTGTTCACTGACCTTTGGTATGGGACATTGGATGAGGAAGAGCATACCTTGGTGACTTGCAGATGATTGTGTGATGACTCAGAGATCTGAGAGAGTATTTGGTTGAGGTTGCTAGAAGTATTGGTTTGAATGTGCTTGAGACATGGATGTTCTTTGAGGTGAATCATCCTACTTGGATCACTTTGGATAGTTTTTTGGGACATTTGAGGAGTGCGAGTGCATTGAACACACTCATCGCAGATGTTAAGTTGTGGAGAGGAGACTCAACGAAAGGATTTTAGTTAAGGACTTTCATTATTTTGGAGGATTGTGCAGATAGGTAGATTGCGGCATGAAGAGATTACTTGGGCATGGGAGGTTTTCTTGTCTTGAGTAGCATGGTTGAGGGCGAATCCTAACCATTCCAAGGCATAGAGAGGTAGACATAGCAGTGTGGCCAGGTGATGAAGTAATGGGGCAAAGGTAGTATGGATGTGCAATTATTGGTGCAGATGGGATGTTTCATATCTGAAGACATAGATGAAGATGGGTAGAATTCAACTAAGGAATATAGACTTGTGGAGTTGATCAAATTTTGAGTCACAAGGGCAGAGTTGGTTGGACATGCAAATGCACAGTGATTTCCCTTGACTATTTGCAGACTTGGATGCAATGAGGATTGTGTGTAGAAGATTGGATAATTGTGTCGTGAGGTGGGTAGTGGAGTCAAGTTTTCATGGATGACTTTGTGTTTTAGTGACTTCATAGTGCAACAAAATGAGGGTCGACCTTCCCTTGGTATAAGGTTGTTGTGCAGATGGACCGAATTGTAGAAGAAAGTGACTAGGATTTGGACATGTTGTGCATTCTCAAGGTACAAATGTGATAGTTCAACACTTGGAGAGTTAGTGCACAAGGGCATGAATAAGAGGTCAAAGTACGAACATGCTAGTAGGTTCAAAGTGCACCACTTAGACATAGTGGACATGGATAATTTTAAGGATGGAAATTTATCTTAAAATGTGGAAACCTTGGTGAATATTGCTAGTCCTTAATATCCACACTATAAAATGTTTGGTGATTGTTTTGTAAAAATATTCAAATTTCTAAGGATTTTATATAGTCTCTATAAAATTTGGGCTATTTTTAAGGTAAATTAATTTTATGCTATAGAATTTGGGTGAATCATTTTTAAAAAAATTGGAAATTCGTGAATCTTTTTTGGGGAAAAAGCATGGAAAATTAACCCACGGAAAAAATTTAGCCCCTAAAATCATCCCTGATTGTGTAGGATCTCCTTGACAAATATTGGATAATAGTAGTAGTAGTGAGACAAGGGTGGACACTTTCCTTAGTCTTTGGTGTCATATGGAGTGACGAAGATGCAAACAAAAAAGACTAAGTTCGGGCATGGAGATGCACATTTCAAGAACTGGGCACGATGGTTGGATTGATCACCTGACCATTGCATGACTTGATGCATGCAGTGTAAGGAGATATGACAGAGTGTAAATTTTTAGACCCCAACCCAGTTTCAATCTCGTTGATTTTTCAGCCAATGTTTAATGCCCAAACCTAGTTTTATAACAACAAATAAAACCCAGCAGAAAAATAATTTCAGAAAGGAAACATGAGGATTCTGAACATTGTTTATAACACAGAAATAAAATATCAGCATCACATAAAACTTAGAAAATTATTGACACAGAGATTTTCGGTCTAACATCGACCCTAGAAAAACCCACAAGGGGAAAACCAATGAGAGAGGGAGTTTTTTATTATTTGGGAGCTTCAGAGAAATTATGTTACAGTATGTTCATCTTAAAAAATTTAAATGACAAACTTATCTCGATAATTGTGCCAAGTCTTCACACAGGACAATGAGCCAAACTTCTCAAAACTCTTTTCATAATTTTCTGCAATAAATTACATGTCTGCTCCTCGATTTTTGTGCCTCCAAATGGTTGTATGATCACCTCAAAATTTGTGCCAACAATAGCAAAAACTTTCTGGGTGTATTAATGGTTGTATGGCCTCCTAGAAAACAGTGCCAATATTTCCATAAATTACACACAACAACACACCTCGATTTCTGTGCAATAAAGAGTTTATATGAACTATGTAAATCCATACTATACGGACTGTGTAAATCCATACTATACGGACTGTTTACAGTTGTTGTTCCCTCCTCGAAATCTGTGCCAAAACTGAACTGTACGGACTGAGTAAATCCGTATTGTACATCCAATAATAAATGTTGCTCCCCTTTCTCGATTTATGTGCCCATAAGAGACTCTACGGACCCCAAAATCTGTATTTTACAGCCTCCTATACTTGTTGTTCTTTCTACCTCGATTTTTGTGCTAGTATTCTTCCTTGGAATGTGTGCCCTAGATCTCGGAAATGGCCTCTCTCCTCATACTCGAAAATGCTCTTGCTCTCTCTCAAAAAATGAAACAACTACCCAACGATGGGTGTGCCCTCCAACCCTAATCGACCTCATGAGGTAGTGTTACCCATGATTTTGGTCATCGTGATGATGTATTGATGATGGTGTACTCAGGCTCTTCATAAGAACTTTTACCTGAGAAAAGTTACTTTCTTCTCTTTCCAGAAATCTCATTTTTGAAGAAGGTTCGCAGGCTGCTAGTGTATTTGCCTGCGAGAATGCCTGATTCTCACAGGCTGCCTTAAGCCAGGGTGCGAGAAGTTCTCACTGTGTTGAATTGCTAGGGTGCAAACTCTTCTTAAAGCAAGGAAAACGATGAATTCTCTAAGCTTCTAGAAGGGAATCTTCTAGAAGAATGGGTTGGCATTCGAATGGTTATCCTAGTAATGGATTCCCTGATATTTTGGGATCATTCTTATCCAAGTAACCAATTCATTCTCTCTTATATATTGAGTGAATTCTCATGGAAAAGGTTAAGCAAGATTCATTGGAGAATTCGTGAAAGAATTGTGTGAAGGACTGAAGTTATAGCAGCTTGAAGACTCTAGCAGGTCTATCAAGAGGATTTGATCTTCTTCATGCAAGTGAGCAAGTGTGTGTGTCGGAGCCAAGGGCCATCGAAAGGAAGTTTGCGACATCAAGGCTCAGGTTGTAATATTTACTTTCCATTAATATGATACAGTAATATGTCCCTTTCCCATAAAGCTAATTCCACTTTATTGTATAATTTCTTGATCATATACATAGATTGACTGTTGAATAGATTGTGCTTTCTTCACTTTGGTTGGTTTGTGTTGTCTTGGTCTTGGCTGCACAAGAGCACTGGAGCGAAGCGGGAGCAACAAAGACCATAGGAAGCGATCATAAGGTATGTTCTTTGTTCTTGCCTCCTATTTAATGCAATGGTTAGAATCTAGGGAAAGAGTCATGTTCTGTCTTGCTTTGTTCTAGATCCAGGTGGATCTAGGGAGATCGGTTAGTGTCCGCACTTACGGATTTATCCAATAACAAAATTGGCGACTCCACTGGGGATAATCCCATTTTCTTTGTGTCTTTTGGTATTTTTCTGTGGCCATTTGCTCTTGTTTCACTTTTCTCCTTTCCTATCAATCTCTGAGTCTTCAGGATATCTTGATAGATCCTCTGGGTCCAGAGGCCTTTTCAATTTTTGCTTCATTTTTCAAAAAATTTAGTAGTTTCAGAGGTTCTCGCACTGCACTTCACTGTAGCCTGTGAGAATCCACAGAGTTCACACTCTGCCTTTAGGTTGCAGTGTGAGGTTCTCACACTTTTCTCAAGGGCCACCTGCGAGAATCACTAATTCTCGCACTATGTAATACTACCAGCCTGCGAACTCATTTTCTCAAAATTTTGGATTTGAGTTTTGGCATCTTCAACTGCCCAGATCAGTCTAGGTGCCTTATAATAGTTTCTTGGACCATTTATTGGTGTCTTTCTTGTCTTCGTTTGCATGCATGAACAGTCTTAGGATTGCAAGGCTCTTCTTATCATTTTTGTCTTGACTTTCGTTTCTTGACTTTTCTTGGCAAAACCATTCTCTCTGATTTCAGAATCTGAGTGTGTTTGATTAGTTAAGAACCAGTGATTGGTTGAAAGTTGAGTTTTCTTGGTCTTTATCATTTTCTTATTGTTTGAAAGGTCATTTTTCTTTTGCAATTGAAAAGACTAGTTTGGGTTTCTTTGTTTTAACAAAGTTCATTATTGCTTTTAGTGAAATTTTTGAAACAAAAAGATTTAATTTCTTGCTTTATATTAGATTGGGGGCATCCTTACATTTGATGTAGCGAAATTGCATGATTCTTGGCATTTTTTGATCTTAAATTATGAAAAAATTTCCCCCTCATGGCCGGGGGGGGGCATGAATCGTGCATTGGTGTTCAGTACCTTTTTTCTCCTTTCTTGTGAATCTTGATATTGATGATTTTTAAGATTTTGGGACATTGTGCATCTAGGAATGATAAATGTTTTCTCCTTCTCGTAGCATAGATTTCATCGAAATGAAAAGATTGCATCTTCATATCTTTGCATTTTTTTCAAGTTGGTCAAAACACCATATTGTCCACGCCATGTTCTTTTTGAGTAACAACAGCGATAAAATAAAGCGCTTATAAAAATTGATTAGACATTTTTATTTTTCTGGTAGCAAACCTACATTAGATCAATTGTAGGGATTTGGAATAGGTGTGAAAAATAACTTTCCAAAGTTGCAAACAAACATAGAATCTTGAGTTAGGGAGCAGTTAAATCCACTTATTACATTTTGTCCTGGGAAGCCCTTCTAACACAAGGGTCAATCACGAGGTCGCATTGAGACTGACAGAGTTACTCACCCTGCTTTGTTGGTCTTGGTGTAGAGATTGCACGTATTACAGGGATCACTCGGAGGTATACCCACAATGATGAGTGGAAGCCTTTTGAGTTGATTTCGGGCTCGATACCCTGCCCTTGCATGTGGATCGGACTGTCGATTGTCCCCCCAGGATTTATTGTTGTCAGTGGTAACCTTA
This sequence comes from Picea engelmannii, assembly GCA_009831015.1. Lineage (NCBI taxonomy): Eukaryota > Viridiplantae > Streptophyta > Pinopsida > Pinales > Pinaceae > Picea > Picea engelmannii. The sequence continues at coordinate 230,599 of ML790332.1, read as the reverse complement.
GTGGCCTATCTCTTTAGGGTCTTTACACAAAGTGACTGTGGAGAGGCAAGTCTTCACGGTACCCGGAATCGACGTTGGCCAAACTCACTCAGGCTCCTTGGAGGGTATACCCACGATTATGTGTGGGAGATTGCACCAGGGTGTAAGTCTGTTAAGAAGGTCATCAACATAACTTTTCCACCCGCTCAATCAAGTTCCCGTGTATGTTATGCAAAGGGAGTCATCCCACTCACCTTTGTCCTCATATGGATGAAGCCTCAAAATTACTAGAAGACATGACTGTTTCACAGCCTCAACTTCTAGTTTCTTACCATAAGCTTTCTCTCAACCCTCCAATAGTTGATGGAATGATCACTCTGGTCCCATCACCGGTCAATCCGGTTGATCACGTCGTCAATCTGGTCACGTCCTTAGTTGAACCAGTTGACAAAGTGGTTGATCCGATACCATCATCGGTCAATCCCACTCTCCCCTCAGAGAGTGAAACCCAAGCGGTCGATCTGTTTCCACCTGTCAACTCCGTTCTCCCCTTGGAGAATGCAACCCACGTGGTCGATTTGATCCCATCATCGGTCGATCCTACTCTCCTGCTAGAGAGTAAACCCGATACTGCTCACATTTTTCTCGTTGATACATAATCTCCTGTGCTAAGGGGTATTCCTCCTTCTCCTGTAGGACCCCCTCCAAGTAATGAGACCATCCATTTTGATTGGGGTGTGCTAACTAGACCTCGTCTTCCCTCTTACATTCCTTTCCATATTACAGTACAGGTTTGTGGTCGGGACGTTCCCCAAACGTTGATAGATGAAGGTTCGTCTGTTAGTATTTTGTCCTCTATTGCTTGGCAAGCTTTGGGTTGTCCTCCACTTGCGCCGGTTACGTAGAATCTGTTAGCTTTTAACAGAAGAACTAGTCAACCTTTAGGGACCCTTCCTCGGTTTCCTGTAACTTTGGGAGGGAAAACTGTCTTCATTGATGTCATGGTAGTCCAAGACTTCTTGGATTTTTCTTTACTACTTGGGCGGGATTATGTCTATGCCATGAAAGCTATTGTCTGTACTCTTTTTTGTGTGATATATTTCCCTCACGATGGACGGGTTGTGACTGTTGATCAACTTTCATTCATTGACCCCGCCTGGATTGCCTCCCTGAATGGTTCTTATATGCAGACGGTATCGCCCCCACCATAGGTCAATTATGTGGCGTTGTCGCCCATGGCTTCAACTTCTGATGACTTAGATCCAGTAGTTGACATGGTGATCTCTTCGATAGGGTTGTTAGAGCCTGATATCTTTACTCCTGTCGCGACCCTTGACATGGTGTCCTTCCAGAGTGTGTTTCTTCCATCAAATGAAGACCTCTTGGAAGCCATGAATGAGTTTTGTCCCTTGACATGGTCTCCTTCCGGAGAATTGTCCTCTTGGAATCCATGATCAAAGAGGTTACGAGGATAGTTTTTTGTGTCTCTGAGGAAACCTCATTAAAGAATGAAACAGAGGTCTTTGAGCATGGTTTTCTGATTTCAAGCTCGTTAAAAAATGAAACCACTTACGAGGATAGTTTTTGCGTCTCTAAGGAAACCTCGTTAAAAAATGAAACAGAGGTTACGAGCATAGTTCTTGTTTCTATGTCAAGCTCGTTAAAAAATGAAATAGTTTTCCCCCTCTCTATTTGAGTCAAGTCCTTCGTCTAGTATTTGAAGCTTCCTTTCATTCTCCTTTGCAGTTGGATAAAACGAAGCTTGGGGGGCATTTACTTCCAGCCTCTGGACTTCATGCCGAAGTAGAGCTGCTAGTTTCTTAAGCTGGGGGATAAGTACCAACCATCCATGTGTTATGCGTTGGAAAGTCCAAGCATAGTTTTCTATGGTTCAAGCTTGTGTAAAAATGAAACCACCTACCTCAAGCATGCTTTCCTTTGGTTCAAGCTTGCGAAAAAATGAAACCAGGTCCAAGCATAGTTTTGTTTAGTTTTTAAGCTTGTGTAAAAATTAAAATCTATCCCAAGCATAGTTTTGTTTTGTTTTTAAGCTTGCGTAAAAATGAAAACAATCCTGAGCTTAGTCTTTGTTCTTTCTCATGTTCGTAAATACATGAGAATAAGTTACCGAGCTTAGTCTTTGTTCTTTCTCATGCTCGTAAATCAATGATAATGTAACCGAGTATACTTTTATCACTTTTTCAGACTCGTAAAGGTTATACGAAAAAGGAACCCCCTGGAGTTCCCTTTAAGCTCTTTTTAGACTCTCTAAACATGAAAAGATTGTCGAGCAATCTTGTTCTTTTCACACTCGTTAGAGTATTTGAAGAAAATGTCTGTTGAGCGATAGTTTATCTCTTTTTCGGTCTCATCAGACTATTTTACGAAAAAGGAACTGAGAGAGTTCTCTTTTAAGTGTTTTTCCAGACTCTATAATCATGAAAAACCTTCGAGTTTTCTA
>ML790332.1:201954-219787 GCA_009831015.1 Picea engelmannii | reverse complement strand
TTACGCCGAATACACCAGTAAACCTTATTTGCAACTCTAGGAACAGCAGTCAGCCACAACAGTTCACAAATGCTATGTCGGCCCTGGTCTCAAAGGTTGCCGCTAAAGCTGCGGAGAGTCCAAAACTTTTTGCTACAGATTCAGTCTCTGAGCCTTCTAATTCAGCGGGAAATATCTACAGCTCAGCGCAGTGTTGGAGATACCTGTCCCGAACAGACTGCGGATCATGCCTAACTTTTGCCAGAAAAAAAATATTCACCTGCCAGAGTGGAGCTACCGGGGCACAACTGGGATCTGATAAGTGCTACGTGCGTTACGAGGTTTATAAATTTTACACCAGTGCCGTTCTCTCGCCGCCGCCGCCGCCGCCGTCTCCACCAGGAGAAAGTCCTCCCTCGTCCTCTGGTATCTTCTTTCACATAAGGAATTCCATTTATTTCTGTTGAACTAAAACATAGCCTATTCGTCCCTGACAATCTTTGTGCAAATTTGCAGAAGGCAAAAGACCTAGGGTGCTTGGGATAAGTCTAAGCGTCGTAGCCGTTACGCTTGTATTGATTGCAGCCTTAGGCTTTTGGAAGTGGAATTTTTGTCCGAAACCTCGGGAAGAGGTTTATCGAACTGGAGGTCCTGAACTTGCAGCTAAATCACTCTACGATGCGTCCAATTACCTTCTGTATTAAGAACTCTTCAACTATTTCTTTCCCGCAAACATAAGTAGACGGTTTGTAATTGTTTTCGCAGGTGATGGAGGAGATTCTATCTTAACGCCGACTATAGCGAATCCAGAACTTATTTTCAAGTACGACATTCTGAGAGAATCTACCTCCAACTTCAAAGCAGAGAATAAACTTGGCGAAGGAGGTTTTGGATCTGTTTTTAAAGTGAGGACTTAGTCTTTCATTCAGTTATATTAGATATTTGAAAATAGTAACTCAAGTAATAATGGAGAATAGAAATAATTTTGAAGTTCGTGGATCTGCAGGGGGTTCTCCCTGGTGGTAGAGAGGTTGCAGTTAAACGACTGTTTATGGGTACAAGGCAAGCAGATGCTGAATTTCTGAATGAAGCAAAGCTCATCAGTCGTGTTCAGCAGAGGAATCTTGTGAAATTGCTTGGTTGCTCTGTTGAAGGCTCAGAAAGGCTACTAGTTTACGAATACCTTCAGAACAGTAGTCTCGACAAGATTCTATTCGGTTTCTACTCATTCTTAATCGCAGCATGGATACTGGATTCGTTTGTTTGTATATATAGCTTGCAGCTAATGTATTTACTGTCTGTGATGCATTGCAGATGCAACAAAACGGCATTTACTTGACTGGAAAAAGAGGTCTGAAATCATACTTGGAACTGCACGTGGGCTGGCATATCTTCACGAGGAATCTGATGTTCGGATCATCCACAGAGATATTAAAGCAAGCAATATTTTACTCGATGATAAACACAAACCCAAAATAGCAGACTTTGGGTTAGCCAGATTCTTTGGGGAAGATCAAAGCCACGTTAGCACTAGAATTGCAGGAACTTTGTAAGAATTTTGTCGACGGATCAATTTCTTGAGGTTCCCAACTAACATTTAAAAAAATTACAGTAGATGCAATTACAAGTCATATATATGAATATGGATCATATAATTTTGATTGCATGTGATATTGCGCAGAGGTTACATGGCCCCTGAGTACGCCTTACGAGGACAGTTGACGGAGAAAGCAGATGTATTCAGCTTTGGAGTGCTTGTACTTGAGATTATCAGCGGAAGAAAGAATCAGAGTTCAACCGAAGAAATGGACTTTCTCATCGAAGGAGTATGGTTCATGTCGATCTCATATTTCGAGTCGAAAATTTCGCAAATCTCTATAGTATTACGATCTCTTGCTAACTGAAATTTTATGTTTTGTCGCTATTGGCCAAGTAGACATGGAGACTGTATAAAGCAAATAGAGCTTTAGAAATTATGGATCCCGCATTGAAGGACAGTTATTCATGGGAGGAAGGGATTAGAGCGATTCAAATTGGTCTTCTGTGCACTCAAGCAGTTGCAGCTTTGCGGCCTTCAATGTTCCGGGTGGTGTCGATGCTGACAAGTGAGCGACAAGATCTTCCTTCACCCACAAGGCCTGCTTTCATAGATCTGGATAACGCGGGCGCACCTCACCAACTTGAACGTGGTAGAATTATTGACAGTGCAGCGACTTCTTCTGCGACACCTTCCGACACTCATTCTGCGGCTGCTGATCCTAATGTATCAAGCATTCTGGAGCCGAGGTGAAAATCTGTCAATGGCTCTTGGCATCATCTTTTATTGTAAGACGGCATTACCCTGAGAAGCATTATCTTCGTTATCGTAGAATGATTTTTAAATCCGGGAATTATTGAAGTATCTAAAGCTCTTTAAATCTTTTCCAATGCATAACCTTAGGGGTTCTTACTCTCCGGAAACATGGGATTATGTGTTTTGAGGATATAAATATCTTTTTAAAGTGTTAGAAGAATAATACATCTCTAGAAGCTGCAGTAGATGGGGTACCTCAGCAGAGCAGTTGAGTACTGTGTTGTCTGCAGAACAGCTCTAGAAGGTCTAGAATGTATCCTAAGTTTACCTGGAACACTCCAGATTCATGTTATAATTTTTTATAAATATAGCCTTAATACAATGCTTTCTGTGTGGCCTTGGCCTGTGTGGTGTGCCATCAGTGTTTCGGTATCTTGTGTTTTTCATTTTGGTATCAGAACTAGTCTAGGCTTGACTCTCTCACTGGAGAGTTCCAGATTCCTCTTATAAAATTTTATAAATATAGCTTTAATACAATGCTTTCTATGTGGCCTTGGCCTGTGTGATGTGTCATCAGTGTTTCAGTATCTTGTGTTTTTCATTTTGGTATCAGAACTATCTGGGCTTGACTCCCTCACTGGATACAATGTTTTCTATGTGGCCTTGGCATGTGTGATGTGCCATCAGTGTTTCGGTATCTTGTGTTTTTCATTTTGGTATCAGAACTAGTCTGGGCTTGACTCCCTCACTGGATACAATGCTTTCTATGTGGCCTTGGCCCATGTGATGTGCCATCAGTGTTTCGGTATCTTGTATTTTTCATTTTGGTATCAAAACTAGTCTAGGCTTGACTCCCTCACTGGAGAGCCCAGAAATATGAGTGTCTTCGAGAGCTTATCCTCTGTACAGTAGAGGATGGTTTAAGTGGAATAAATTTATGTGAGTCTTGAGTACAGTACAGGATGCTTTAAGTGGAATAAATTTATGTGAGTCTTGAGTAACTTGCAGAATTTTCCTGTCGTAGAGCTTCAGATTTCTGATGTCCTCGTGAAATAATGTTCTGCTGTGTTGCCCACGTTGTAGTGTTTAGAGGACGTGTTAGGACTGTAGAACCGTGTGTTGAGTTTGTTTGCAACGATGTTAGATCTGGCCCTATGAATCTGTATTGGCAGCTTGGTGTGACATGGTAAGTGCTCGGTAACAGTAGCCTGTGTCAGTCAGTTGATGTGTGAAGGATCTTGTTGCAACCAAACCCGTGGATGTGATCCCGCTGTGAAGGCGAGGAATTGTTGTAGGGTTGTTGCTGACTGGGTGTAGATTGGTCGCTAACATATCAAGCTAGAGCTCTGCATGATAAGATCCATTGAGGTGAGGGAAGTCACGAGAATTGAACACCAGAAAGCCGGATGGAGCATTCGAAGGTGAGCAGCATATTGTTCGAGTGTCAGCGTCTGTGAGAAGCCGATTGAGGGTGCAATCGAGGTTACTGCTTATGGAAGCGAGTGAATCTACTACTTGAGACATGTATGGCCTTGTTGAAAGTCCGGTGTGAGTTTTGTTAGTTTCCATTGATCAGGGATTTGAAATCTCTAAAGGGTTTGGTGGCGGAGTGGGTTTTAAATTTTTGGTTAATATAAAAGTTTGATTGATTTTTTGATCATTTGGACGGGTGGGGCAAAAGACTGAAATGTATGAAACTTTGATTCATAATCAAACTCAGGTTATCCTTGAAATCTGGCCAAAGTTCGGCTCATTTTTTTTTTTAACCTGAATAAATTGCTTAGGAATTAGCTTACTCGGTTTGGTTGCAGCAGTGATTGTTCAGAAAGATTGCTCAGGAATTAGATTACTCCGTTTGTTGGCAGCAGCGATGGTGGAGTCATCGCCTGACATATTGTTCTTGTAGCAGGCATTATTTGGCCACATCAAATATGCATGTTTTTTGGGGAAGGCGAAGGATCCCATTCGCCTGCTTACAAAAGAAATCGGACCAAGAACAATCTGTGAATTTGATCTAGGACAGTGTGCCCTGCTTGGAAGGTGGAACGTTAAAATAAGTGGAGGGCATCATTCCAGGATCAGGAGGCCCACATGTGAGGAAAAATAAATCTGTGGAAGGCATCATTCCACTGTACGGACCCCACCTGTGGGGATTCTTTTGGTCAGAGAAGGCTGTCAATATCTACCTTGTAACAAGATATAATGTTGCATATTACCCTCAGTTTTGGAATTTCAAATTTATTTTATCTTTCAAATGAAATTTTGATGATGGTCATTTGTTTTTTTCTATCAAATCCTGTAAGTATATAATAAAACTTAGGTAAGTAACTACAATTAGGTAAGTAACTACAAGTTCAAGTTCGAATTTTACATATAGATAAATGCTGATTTAATATCTATTTGTCAAATGTTTTAAAATGAAAAACACATTTTAAAATGGAAAAAAAAGTCCTATGAGACGTGAGACGTCAAATTCCAGGCCTCATCACGGTGGATATTGATCCCCGTCTATAAGCCGGATCCCATGCATACCAGAGAGAGGAGACGGACGACGTTTAACAGGATATGGATGGATGATGGCCTCGTAGTCAAGTCAAAGGAGGCTTAGTCGCCTACCTACTCCAGCACGACCACTGGTCACTCACTCGGCAAAGAACTCACAAGTCTGCGGAAAAATGAAGCACAATGGGTTAGAGGGTCAATTCGCCAATGGGAATCACAGAGGCTATTATTAAAACGCTCGTTTCGATGATGCGCTTTGTAATTGTATTAATCGTATGTGCATCAGTGAGAACTGAGCATATATTTTTTTAAAGTTTGTATATTTAAATGAATAGTGATAATGAATTTGTATGTTTAAGATTAAAGTTGACCTTTGTTGGGTCAAGTCACTTTGTCAAATTTTTATAATAGTGATAATGAATTTGTATGTTAAGATCAAAGTTGATCTTTGGTGACTCAAGTCACTTTGCCAAATTAATGTAAATTAATGTAATGTTAAGTATTTCACATTGTCAACACTTCAATTAAAAATATTTTTCCATGTAAGGAATATCAATATCAATAATAGGGTATATATGAAGAATATAGACTTCATTACAATAAGATTTAAACGATAGACATGATAATGATCTTAATTTTAAACGATAGACATGATAATGATCTTAATTTTTGTAAAAGGGAAAGGTATTTTTTAATTGAGGTGGATGTCATTAAGCATATTAAGCATATTGTTCTAAGGCATATTAAAGGTGTTTACATTTTATTGGTTGGCCCAATTCTTAATGCCTAGTCATAGTTAGGTTTTATTTTCCATGTTAGTTGTAAGTTTTGTGTATGCAAAGTTGTGGTGCAATGGTGTATGTAATCATATGATGTGATTTTCTCTTATAAGTAGAGAGGTTGTAGTGTTAAGTTGTGGAATTAGCCACTTGGATAGCTATAGGGGTGGTAGGTGTATCTATATGCTAGATTGATGTTGAATTGGATAAGATGAATCTTCAATTGAAGAGGGGGAAGAGTGTGTTAATCTCAAAGTGTTCAAATGTTGGGACCAAGTGAGGATTAAAAATGAGTCTGACATGTTGATGAACCATGTAGGTGAAAAGGTTTCCTAGAGAACTAGTGCGTACAACTACAGTAAACCCATGTATTTTGATAGATGGATTTTTATTATATGGACATCAACAATGAGCTTGTGTTAGCACAAAATGATTGAGCAGAAATCCTAAGGATGAAGTTCAATGATGAATAAAGCCTAAGGATGATAACACGTGAAGATGAAAACATGACAAAGTTGGAGACAAAGATGAAGATATGGCACAGAGGAATTCGGCCAAGATGAAAATGAACTAGAGCAACAAAAAAGAAATACATTGTTAATGTTGTTACCTCTAATAAACATTAAGGGGGAGTGTTAGAAGAATGATATTGTTTATTAGAGTGTCAGTAATGATAACTCTAGAAGCTAGATTAAATACCTAGAGCACTCCAATTTCATGTTGTAAAATTCTATAAATACAATCTAATACAATAGAGGGAAGGGAGAGGCAACATTCGTTTCATTTCAATGGGGAGGGAGAAGATCATGATGAAAGTGCATTGGTGGGAGTGGTAGTTCACAACTTCATGAAATAATGAATTTCACAACTTCTATTTTGTTAAAATGTGACAATAATCAATTAAAAGAAAATGTAAAATTGAAATTTACTTATGTAAATATTTAGTGATGTTGGTTTACGAACCGGTGGAAGTTTGTATAACTGGTGGTAGTTCTCATAACTATGTTAGTTTGTATAAGTGGTGGTAGTTCTCGTAACTATGTTAGTTTGTATAACTGGTGGTAGTTCTTGTAACTATGTAACCATGTAACAGTTCCAAGATAGATATATATCTATGAAGCCCGAGAGATGTATTTGGGTTGGTGGGGGTAAGCGATTATAAGCCTATCTTGAATAATAAGAGATACCGATATCTTTCCCCGTGGATGTTTCCTTGACACATTGTCAGGGTTTTACCACATAAAACTTGTGTGTTATCTGAATGGTTGTTTTGTCTATATTGTCATATTTCTTGCATTTGATTATTGTTTCAGGATCTAAATCCCAACAAGTGGTATCAAAGCGAAGTAGAAGGAAAGTTTGGTCTAAGGAAGGGTTGCACCGAGGTCATCTACTGCATAGAGAAGAAATCCACGGATGTTAAGCAGATCATTCTTTGAGGAGGTTGGATTTTTTATTGGCATATTTGTACTCTGAGATCGAGTGGAGACTAAGTGAAATATTTCCTTGCAAATTCTTGTGAAGGCCGCGGAGATTGGAAACCATGAAGGTGCAAATTAAAAAAATAAAATTAAATTAAAAATTAAAGTCCACTAATTATTTGTTTATGAGGAAGAATATATTTTGAAAGGAAAATATATATTGTGGAGAAATATATTTAAAAAAAAAATACTAGATTTGAGGTTGATAAAATTAATGGTAATAATAATTTCAAATTGTGGAAACTTAAAATACGAGATTTGTTAGCAACATCAAGCGTTGATGGTGGAGTCACCATAAAATAAAACACACACACACACACACACACACACATATATATATATTAGTAAAATTATTGATTGCATGTAAATGGATATACGAATGTAAGACCTTGATAGGCATGCATACCCCTAGTTTATTGGGTCACCTATTAAAATTTTAGACATGTACTTTGGTAGATTGAAGATGTGAGGGGCATGTATGTTGGGTTAATCTTGACTTGGTGAAAGAGTCAACGAGTTAAATATGTTTTTTAGGTCAAAGCACGTGGTTTATTTTTGGGGTATCATGTGGTATTATGTCCATGGATTGCATGTAATGAATCCTATAAAAGGCTTGGTGAACTCCATTGTAAATGGGCTTGGAGGTGAGTGGTGAAGGCTTACTTGGCCAGCTTGATCAGATTGGGTCAAGGGAATGTTCATGTCAAGGTGGAGCATTGAGCCTCCATCATAAGGTACCTGGAGGTGAGAAACAAAGGTTCACTTGGGCTTGGTCATATTTGGTCAAGCTTTCGAATGTAAAGTTCGAGGTGGAGCATAAGTTGTCTAGGATAGAAAGGTGGGTCTGTAGAAAGGTTGATGAGCTTTATAGTGAAATGAACATTGACAGGTCAATCAAGTGTTTGAGAATATATAATGGAGGCAGGTTCATCTTCATGGAATTTCAAGGAAGCTGGGATCGAAGCAACATTCTCAGTAATGCCAAGTTGCAGCAAGAGTTGTGGGCATAAGCGGTTGTGTTATCTAGTAAACCAGTCGCCATCAGTTGCAAGAGACTAGAAGATTCTGGAAGAGGTATGAACAGGTCCTCTGGTGATTAATCAAATGTGAAATTATTTGGTTGTGATGCTTATGTTTTTTATCAGCATTCTAACTAGGACCCAGATCAAATAGGTAGTTCTTTGTTCGTTATGGTGATGGTGTTAAGGGATGCAAATTGTGGGATCCTACTGCCCACAAAATCATCATGGACAAAGATGCAATGTTTGATGAATCTCTTTTTATAAAATCAAACATAGTAAAATTTGAAAGGTACAAAGTGTTGGCCCTTGACCAAGTTTTGAGAGAACATTGGTCATGTTTGACCATTTTTGGGACTTCGACTGGTTGGTCGAAGATGGAGCACCCAGGCAGAGCTGACATCGCGGGATCTCACTCGTTTTGTGGGCTTTTGGGGCTTTTTGGGTTTATGTAAAGGGTATGGGATGTCGGCCCATGGGTTTACCCGTGTTTAGGCCCTCTCTGTAATGTATAAATAGATAGCTAGGCAATGTAAGAAGCAGTGTGTGTGTGTGTGGATTTGTGCAAGAAAGACAAGTTACTTCTGTGATTGACTTCGTGCAAGAATACGTAGAGATTGCTAAGTTGCAAAGAACAGTAATTGTAAGAGGCTTTGTGTAGACAGATCGTGTAAGGCTTTGTGCCTTGACCTAATTCGAGGAAGGAGGATCTGGCGAGGTGCGTGAAGATATCCTTTCCTTTGCGGAGTTGGCTATGTGGCTTTGTGCACAGGAGCAGAAGAATGCATAAATATTGAAGACTAATAACAAAGAAGAAGAGTTGGTGGACGTAGCCCCACACTAGGGTGAACCATGTATATCCTATCTTGATGTGCTTTGTGCAATGTTGTTCATATTTTTTATGTATTTATCTTCTTAGTGCACTATTCTTGATGTATGATAGATAGATCTATGGATTCTTAGTGCTTATGTATGGTGAATGCTAGATCTGATTTGATGTTATGTGATAAATGATTAGATGTGCTCAATCTTGATTATTACTACGTTGATCTGTAATAAGGATTTAACCTGCGATGTGAATAAGGTTTAATAACTAATGCATGTTATTGGTTAAGCGCTATGTTAAGTGTTGTAATCACAAATCTCTGTCCCAGATCGGTTGTAGACATCTTAGTCCTACAAACCCACTGCCTCTACCTCGGGTGAGATTTCATCTGCTTCGCAGGTGTTACTGAAAGGGCCGGTAGTTAGGGTTTTTTTGGTGCACTATTGAAGCGTTGAACCCTGGGTCAGCCCCTGTGACAAAAAATGGTTTTGTTGTCGGGACCTAAAACTATGAATGCTAGGGAACTGAATAAAAGAGAAAGCTCTGTGCGTAGATCTGTTGTTGTAGCGCAGTATTCTACTTGATTTGTGAAGCTCTGTGCTAAGAAAGAAACTCGATCTGATGAAAAGAGGTAAGATCTTAAAGCACTGTGCTCTAGTAAAGGTAAGATAAGTGGAAATTTTTTCTTCGAAAGTATGAATCTAGGTATGTTTGATAGATTTTGTCCTAGTCTGAAAACTAGGGCACAGTTGGAAGAAAGAATGGATCTGAATAAATTTGATAACTATAGTGAAAGATATGTTATTCCTATGCATAGAAAGAATTTTTGGACTAAAAGTGGATGAAGGAACCTAGAAAGAATTTTTGCAGATTGCAGGTCCATCACTGTGATCCCAGTGCGGAGTACAGGAAAGGTTGGGGATTGTTTAAAAGAAAGAGAGGATTGACACTGTGTTATAACTGTAGAAGACCGAGACATCTTGCTAAGGAATTCCCTGGTATAGGTCCTATTTGTCTTTGTTGTAAAGCTATTGGTCATGAGGTTGAGGATTGCCCAAGGATGATTGCTAAAGTTGAAAAGATGAACCTGAGACAAGAAAACTATAAATAAAGTCAAAAGGCTAAGGATATGTTAGAGAACCAAAAAGAATCAGAGACTATATTATTATAGTTAAAATAAGAAATGGATGATCATAGAGACTTCATTTTACTAGAGATCTTGAAAGAAAAACAGTGCATAGAAACAAGAATAGGAGACTTCGACATAGACTGTGTCTTGGATGAGGAAACACAGGTGAATATTATGCTAGAAAGCACTTGAGAAATTTTGGGAAAGCCTGTTATGGTTCCTTCATTGGGAAGGATATGATTATTTAAAGGAAAGATGATAACCCTATGTGGAAGAGTTACTAATGTACCTATGATGGCCCATGGAACATCAACCGAAGAAGAATTTGAAATCATTAAGTTTGTTGAGAACAACGACCCTTTTACACTTTTGTTAGGAAAGACCTAGATTGAAAAGGATCAGCTCAGAAGGAAAGTAGAGGAAGAGGCTACAGAATAGAAAAAGAAAGAATTGAGGGGCTTCATAGCTAGAAAAATAGAGCGAATAATACAAGAGGATTAGTCAAAGCAACAAAGGGCAAGAGAAGTAGTTGTCAAAGTTGAAAGAACACAAGAAGGCTTAAAGAACCTGTTCATGTAGGAAAGAAGTACATCCACCCTAGAAATAATAAGAGAAGACGTATTACATTTGAACCATCTGAAAGAACATCCGCAATGTGAAGTTACTATACTAGAAGAACATAAAAATAAGAATGGAAAGAGGAATACAAAGACTCAGATCACAGGGAAGAAGGAAAGAAAGCTCAGTAAGAAGAAAGCAAAGTTAGAAAAACTATAGGAAGTTCCAGAGAAGACTTTGTAGAAGGCAGGCTTGCAGAACTTGAACCTTGCCAAAATAGCAAAACCGCGCAGAATGGGACTTCTCCACGACGAATCTATCCTGACCGTTAGAATGACACTCCAAAACGGCTATAAATGCAGTTATGGATGGAAATATTGCCATTGGACCGTTGAGACCACGCCATAACGGGTGGATTCGTATTGATCGAGGCATTCCTACCTGTTGGAGGAATTTGTTACGACGTCGCTTATTTAACCCGTCGGACACTGCGTTAGGACCACTTTTTGCAAACTGAGATATCCGAGCTAATAGAGAATTGATTGCATATTGCGTTGTGCTATCTAGACCTCACCATTCATTTGATTACCTTGATTGTTTGTTTGCCTACCTGAGTTATTTTATTACAAGTGTGAATGCCGAGCGAGCGTAGCATAGTAGAGAAGTCTGTGGAAGAGATACTTGTCGACCTCATGACTGAGAAAGTCATTTATGTAGGAATACATGCATCATCAAATGGAGGATTGCAAGCATCCCCATTGATTGGGCAGCGTTTTGGCCGCACTGTTGAGAAAAGAAGAAAGCACCGCGATGATATGGCTAACGTGAAGCAGATCCCGTCAGTCTTGCCTGACTACACCCCACCTCTGGCTGGCGTGGTTAACCGTGACAGTGTCCCGCGTCACTTTGAATACACGCTGATCAGTGCATACCTCCTGAAGGGGATACACGTAGTTGGACCCCAGTGGGGACTGATCCCAACTTTGAATATTAGTGACTTCAACCTTGGAGACTGAAAGAACTATGTGATGCTCGCACCGCATAGGTACCTGATGAAGATGACTGGGAAGAATCCCAAGATAGTCTCCCAGCCATGGATTAAGGAGATCGTGAGATCGAAAATATTTAACATGATGAAGATCCCCCACTTCGGCCGACATCAGGAGGTTAACGCTTGCATTAAAATTCTCCTGTCGTGCTACCATGGAGGTTATATGTGGCTTGATAGTTGTGTGACTATGGATCTGACGCTGATCCAATTGATCACTGGATTTAGCATGCAAGGAACGAACCCTCACCAGCTCTACCCAGGGAAGGCCACAGATCGCACCCTGGCCCAGCATATAAAAGAAGCCTATGGCGATGTAGAGAAGGGAAAGCGAGGCTGCAAGGTAGCCTTCATCCAGGATGGCATAATGCACCTAGCTTGTCATCTTATAGAAGGAAAGCTCGTCAAAAAGAACCGGATGACACAAGTCACAGGGTTCGTAGTCGACCTCGTAGGGAAGTGTGTCGAAGGAATGTAGATGAACTGGGCAAGTTACCTTGTCAACGAGTTGGAGAAGGATTGTCATGAATCATAGGACCAGGCGTATGTTGGGTATGTGTTATATTCTTTGCATGTGTTTGTGTGGGCGCGTCAGATTTGACAACTGCGACTGATGATCCCTCTAGTAGTGCTCTTTGTGTCATGTGCGTCAGGCACTTTCTTAGGGGGGTCCCAGGGGGGGGCAGGTATGCCCCCCCTTGGTTACACGTAGCTTTCCCGAAATTTGTTTTTGGTTAGTTTTTTCTATTTTTAGCAGTTTTCTAAATTAATCACGGATTAAGGGATTAAGGTTTTGGTATCTACGGAATACCTAAAAACATTGTATATATTGTATGGTGAATGGTGAAAATAGATATAATGAATATAAGAAAGGTTTTCCCGGTTGAGGGTTTCCAATATAAAATCTCTATGTACTATGTGTATGAGCCATTGATTAAATTTTGTTTTGCTTAAAAATCTATATGCATTGCTTTACTTCACAGGTTTAAAAATTACAGGGTACGAGTTTCATTTTAGTTGGTTACTTATCTTAATCGCATTTGTCGCCTGGCAAATGTCGGAACGAGCAGCCTTCCCCGAAGTCGAGCCATCAGAGCCATTGGCTGCAAGGTTCTCCACCTTGTGGTACACGAGTGATATGACGAAGCAGTGGGAATCGAACACGGTGTTCCATGCCTACTACATAAAACTAACGCATGCCATTGAATCTTTCCCTGGAATGACCCCGAATACACTCCATCAGTACAGACCATTCGCGAAGTTCCGCGCAGACTGACACTTCATCTACATCACTGCGCGTAGGGATGAAAGCAAGGAGGAGTTGCAGTCTTACTATAAATTGACTGAGGAAGATATGGAAGATATCACTAAGGAATGGCCAGCCGAATTCCTTGTACCGATCAAAGATGTCGAACTCTCTGACCCCAACATCATCAGAAGTCCTTTGGTTACCTAGACTGAGTATGATGGACAGAGCAGCGGAAACAAAAAGAAGAAAAAGGAGGAGGAAGTACTAGACATAGAAAGTGATGAGAAGGAAAACACATCGGAGGAAACTGCGCCTGAATCACCTGTAGAAGGAGGAGTAGATGAAGTAAACCAAGTGGAAGAAGGGGAAGAAGGAGACAATCAAGAAAAGGCTGAAGTAACACCGCCAAAGGATCCCCTTACAGAGGCCGAGACATCGAAGAAATGAAAGGTTTCTCCATAGAAACCCTCAGCACGGAAGAAGATCCGAGCCAATAAACCTAAGTCACAGAATGTGCTCACAGTCAATGATATCGAGCTCATCATCACAGCTGTAGAGGACGCTTCAGAAGACATATTGCAGAGACATGAAGCAAAGCAGGAGTTGATGTATGGCAGAATAGAGAAGGATCTCAAAGACATCCAACAAGCTATCCATTCAAGCCGCACAATGTCTACTGCACCATTGTCAGTACAAAGTGTCGAATTGGGGGATGAGCCCACCCAATTCCGAAGGCTAGCAGATGCAACTGAGGCTTGACTCCGTCGAGTTCAAGAATAAAAGGAAGAGGCCATAGAGGCCTTAAAGTAAGCAAAGGAGGATGCCTTATAGAAACTTCGCGTTGCGCAGCAAGAGAAAGATGACATTAGGGCGAAGTTTGAAGAGGAAAAAGAGAAGATGAAGAAAGAAAAAGACCAGTTCCTTGTAGAACAGACTGAGGTCAGAGAGGCTTTAACAAGATCACTTCACTCTGTGTCGGGCTTGACACAGGAGGAACAAGAGTCCACTGAGATTCAAGTGGGGAAGCTCGCTGAAGCCATTCAACAGCTTCAAGCAAGAGTAATGGAGCTAGAAATCCAAGCAGTGTCGAGCACTCCACAAGAAGTGCACGATCAGAGGGAAGAGGTTGTCAAGAACATAGTAGGAAGAATCAGGGCATTGGCCTCAGAGTGTAAGCAATTAAGAAATCGAAGTGAGTATACCTATGAGCGCCTTGCAGAAGATATAAAGCTGAGGAAACTATAGGCACAGCTCCAGGAGGTGAAGCAGAAGGCCTCCACCGTACAAGCACAACTGAAGCTGCTTATTGTCGTTGAGAAGATGAAGAGGTCACAGGAGCAACGCCCAGTCCAGTAGCAGATTACTGCTATCCAGCGAAAGGTTATGGAAGTGACACAAAGACTCCATCCAGTGCAGGACGAAGCCTGCATGATCTTTGAATAATTTGAAGGACAAGGCTCACAACTAGACCAACTGGTTGCGATAGTGGAACAACACCTGGAAGGTCCTGTTACTGAGCAAGTCATTCAGGAATTTTCCGAGCAAGAGGTTCTAGCGAAGCAACAAGTCGAGGCAGCTTGAGCTAAGCTCGAGGCCTTCGAAGCAGCCGTGCCCAGATCTGAGTGATTCGGGACGAGTCACAGGTGAGTGTTGGGGCCTGTTGGCCCTCGACCAAGTTTTGAGAGAACATTGGTTTGACCATTTTTGGGACTTCAACACGCTGGTCGAAGATGGAGCGCCCAGGTGGAGATGAGATCGTGGGATCTCACTCGTTTTGTGGGATTTTGGGGCTTTTAGGTTTTATGTAACGGGTATGGGATGTCAGCCCATGAGTTTACCCATGTTTAGTCCCTCTTTGTAATGTATAAATAGATATCTAAGCGATGTAAGAAGCGGTGTGTGTGTGTGTGTGTGCGTCTTTGTGCAAGAAAGACGAGTTACTTGTGTGATCGGCTTCGTGCAAGAGTACATAGAGATTTCTAAGTGCAAATAATAGTTGTTGGATTTTTTTCATACTGTGTGTTGAGACTTGCAGAGCTAAGTGCAAGTAATTGTAAGAGGCTTTGTGCAGATAGATCATGTAAGGCTTTGTTCCTTAACCTAATTCAGGGAAGGAGGATATGGCGAGTTGTGCGCAGATATTGTGTCCTTTGCGGAGTTGGCTCTGTGGATTTGTGCACAGGAGTAGAAGAATGTAGAAATCTTGAAGACTTATAATGAAGAAGAAGAGTTGGTGGACGTAGCCCCACACTGGGGCGAACCACGTATATCCTATGTTGATGTGCTTTCTGCAATGTTGTTCATATTGTTTATGTATTTATCTTCTTAGTGCACTATTCTTGATGTATGATATATAGATCTATGGATGCTTAGTGCTTATGTATGATGAATGCTAAATCTGAGTTGATTCTATGTGCTAAATGATTAGATGTGCTCAAACTTGATTATTACTGCGTTGATCTGTAATAAGGATTTAACCTGCAATGTGAATAAGGTTTAAGAACTAATGCATGCTATTGGCTAAGCGCTTTGTTAAGTGTTGTAATCACAGATATGTGTCCCAGCTCGGTTGTATACATCTAATCCTGCAACCCCCCCTGCCTCTACCTCGGGTGAGACTTCATCTGCTTCGCAGGTGTTGCCGAAAGGGCCGGTAGTTAGGGTTTTGTTGGTGCGTTGTTGAAGCGTTGAACCTTGGGTCTGCCCCTGTGCCAACACAAAGCATGATTGGTAGAAGAAGGGTATTTGGAAGGTATTCATTTCCATGAAAGTTTCTCATTAGTTGTTAAGCTTGTTTCTATGCATGTTGTGTTAGCACTAATTGTGTTACTTGATCTTGAGTTAGTGAAACTAGATGTTAAAATTGTTTTACATGGAGTTTTTGGATAAGGAGATGTATATGGAACAACCAGAAAGGCTATTTCAGGATCGCAACAAAAGATTTGTTTGCAAACTTAGGGAAGTCATTGTATGGCCTGAAGCATGCCAGGAAAATGGTACAAGAAGTTGATTCCTCCATGGTAAGACAAATTTTACAATGAGTGAGTATGACAATTGTGTTTATGGTATATTCATTATCTTGGTATCATGTGTTATACTTGTTGCAAGCACAAGTAGTTTTTAGATCAACAGGTTGGCTCAGTTGGTTAGGATGTTTGAAATGAAGGATCTAGGAGTAGTGAAACAAATATTGGGCATGGAAATACATAGAGACAGAAAAGATGGTAAGCTTTGGTTATCTCAACAGAATTATGTGGTGAAGATACTCAAGAAATTTGGTATGAATAATGTGATACCGATAAATATCCATTTGGCTTTCCATTGTAATCTTTCTTCAGGTTTATGTCCTAGTAATGAAGAAGAAAAGGGTTATATGTCTCATGTATCGTATGTTAGTAGGAAGTTTGATGTATGCGATGCAATGGTCATTGTTTCACATGCAGTTGATGTTGTCAATAGATACATGGAAAAACCAGGTAAAGAACATGGAAATGAGTGTTGATTATTGTGATAAAATGGTTAGTATTTCACATGCAATTGGTGTTGTCAATGGACACATGGAAAAACCTGGTAAAGAGCATGGAAATGGGTTCTTCAGTATCTTAGAAGCATAGAAGCACAAGTATCACCTACAATGGTTGCATTTTTTTAATCTGTGATTATGATTTAAGAGATTTGGACAAGAGGAGACCTACCTCAAGTTATGTCTTGCAAGAATTCAAGGACCTATCGGGTAAGTTTGGACAAGTACATGATAAGGCGTTTTGTGGTGATTGAAGCATTGTGCAATGGACTAGCAATCCAACATATCAAAATGGGACAATGAATCATTTTGTAAGACAAGTTACCGATGGAGGCATAATGGTCCATATTGGAGCAAATCATGCAGACATGTTCAAATAACTAATACTGTTATAGAAGTTGCAGAGATGTGGTGGTGTTTGGTTTCTCTTGGCTTGCAAAAGAGGTGATGAATGGGCTTGGGAAAGGTATCAGGTAAATTATTTTCAAGGTGTAGATTGTTAAAATGCAACAACAATCAATTAAAAGAAAATGTAAAAATGAAATTTACGTATGATAATATTTAGTGGTGTTGGTTTACGAATCGATGGAAGTTTGCATAACTAGCAGTAGTCCTCATAATTATGTGACTATGTAACGCTTTCAAGATAGATATATATCTATGAATCCCGAGAGATGCATTTGGGTTGGTGGGGGTAAGCCTGATTGTAAGCCTATCTTGAATAATAAGAGATATTGATACCTTTCCCCGTGGATGTTTCCTTGACACGTTGTCAGAGTTTTACCATGTAAATCTCGTGAGTTATCTGAATGGTTGTTTTGTCTATATTGTCATATTTCTTGTATTTAAATATTGTTTCAGACTCTAAATCCCAACATATTTCACTACTCCCTGCATCTAGTTCCATGTACTTGCTCCTAAAGGTCAAAAGGCACACAAGTTAGGCATGCCTGGAATTCTAGGTAGGTCTATTTTCTTTTTCAATTCGCTAGTCATATTACGTATAGTAAAGTGAGTGAATAGGATCTTAACGACGATAGAAGGTGTCTCGTCTCCTAAATTTAAGAGTGCCTTTGGCCTTAGGATCGAGGGGTGGGTCCACTTGGGAAGGTTTTTCGATCAACTCACAATCAGATGTCAATGGAGAAAAGTATGTTTGGTTGGCTTGCCTCTAATTAAAAACAAAGAAAGGTAGTGCCCTACATGCACCCTGCCCACCATTCTTGCTAAGTATTTTCGATGATTGGCATTGGGGGAACTGTAAACTCAATACCCATTAATTGTATACCTTATGTGTGACCTTGGCCTGCATGGTCTTGTGATGTAAATCTTAGTATATACTTATTTGTATTTCTTTTGTTTTTCATCATAAACAGATAGAAGAATAAAAAGGCAAATTGTCCTTGCACTTGCATGACCAAAGTATACATTGCACACGCATTGCATA
>ML790332.1:182128-195667 GCA_009831015.1 Picea engelmannii | reverse complement strand
CACATACAAGTATTAGGTGGAACACTTGTTTAAGTCTTCAACAATTTACTAATTCATTTGATCCATCCTATGGTTATCTCTAGCAAAAAAATCAAGAGAGCAAACTATTTTCCAAGCAATTAAACTTTCCATTCTACACACGCTCCAGTGCCTACATGTATACATCCAACCACCACTGTGTACGACCTCAATGAGATGAATATGAGGTTGTTTATGGCTTGTGCATCCTGCACACAACTCCAAAGATAAATAAAAAAATATGTGTGATCCCCTTAGAGTAGAATCACTAGCCTATGGCCTCATGTAATCACTCAAGCACAGTATGAACATTGGGTTATGATACCATTAATCTTAAGGATTGAATTTTGTTGTTCCTTAGAAATCAAATTTAGAAACTCTACTAGATAATTGCAACAACTATCTCATGGTAGACCTTAATCTCATATCTCAAAGTAAGATGAATGGTGAGTAATACAGAGTTGTTGGAATTCATCAAATATTAGTGGAGAATGAAATTATGAGTGAAATAATAGAACCACAACTAGGAATTCATCCTTAGATCCATTAATCCAACTACAGGAATCATTGTAAGCACAAAGAAATCACCTATAACTCAAGAACAACAATTAACACCTCCATTGAGAAAATTTCATCACACAAAGACACAATGTTTATGCTAGAAACACAAATGGGAAAACCAACACTCAATGGTTGCTCAAATTTCTTATTCTATCCATCTCTAGTTACAATGCAGTCATGGATTTCTACACATCCTCCCCTCTTTCACCAACAATTAGCCCAAAATCTCTTTGAGAGTAAAATTACAAGAAGATATAGGGAGAGTCAATGTAATGGGAAGGCTAATAGGCCATACCTTTCATTTCCCATTCCTTAGTCTTTTCTCTCTGATTTTAATTTTCTATTTCTCTTTTGTCTCATTTACTTTTACATTTTATTTTATACAACCTCATTAATTGTCAAATTGCACTTAGGTAATCAATCTTACAACCATTTGTTTGTTCAGATCCATTTCCTATCAAGTGTTAGGTCTTAGATAGTTTCCTATATAGTAGAGAGACATAGAGAATATTATAAACAACTTTTTTCATAATATCTTTCTTTTTAAATTATATGTAAAAAAAATTAAAACTTTCTAAGATTGTGAAATGTAATAAATAATTTGAGAATATAATGAAACAAAATGTAAGACAAAAAATTTCAATTAGCATTTTTTTCAATGTTTTTATTCTTGGCATGAGAAATCTAACTTTGAAATTGTAAATTCCAAGGGGTTATTTGAACAAGTTGTTGTCAATGTTTTTAGGTGTTTAGCTAAATTCATACTAAAAAACATAGTTTGAATCCCACTTAAATTTGTTCTTGGAATTTTTCAAAAAAATTTAAAATAAATCTAAAAAATTCTAAAATCTAACAAACAAGAAAAAGAAAAAAAAATGTAAGAAACAAAATGTTAATTAAACAAAAATATATATTACATTATTTACATAATAAATATAACTTAAAATTTGAAGTTATTAAAAACACTTCATTTAAGAAATTAAAGGACATTTTAATTATCAACATTTTATATTTTTGAAAATATTGTCATTTTTTTTTATAAATTTCACATTTAAAAATTAACATTGAAAATTTTATTATTAAAAATTTCAACATTTCAAAGATTTAATTAATTTGAATGGAAAACAATTGTAAAATATCAATTCACTAGTAAATGCATATAAACTTGCTATGAAAGAAACAATCTATCATCCCAAAACTTTACCACATCTCTATCTTTGTTGTTGCATCCTTTCCACCCATCAATGTTTATACACACTGAAATCTCCACCATTCATTAAAATATTTCCTATAATAAACAATCTTAAGTTTTTCCAACATGGTCCATAATGAGAGATATTAATGCTACATTATGAGAAATATTAATAAAAAAAATAAACTTATATCGAGAATGTCAACCAAATATATATTTTAATTATAAAAAATTGTTAAAACATTAAACCATACAATATCAACCAAAATATATTATTAGTATTTTAAACATAAAATCTAATTTCATACTTACTTTACCCTCTATTATGATTGGGGAAAAAATAAATTTATAGATCTTCCCCTCATTTTATAACTTGGATTTAAGGATCACATCACTTTGTTACTACTAACTAACTAACCTACTAACTCGAAACACTAAACTCATTAAATTGATTAACCATTTTAATTGGAGAAGATTCAATCAATTGCATAGTGGGCGATTAGAACTAGTATTTGATATTGACTTTATGATATTGTCTTAATTTGTTTTCATTCACATGAATAAGATTTGTAAAGGTGGTTATGTATCCTCTTCTTCTTTCTGATTGAGATAATGTTGAAGTTCAAAAAATATTTATTATTTATTAAATAATTTTTTTAAAGATTTTGAAGACTTTTAAATTTGAAATCATTTCAAAGTTAAGATGCAATCATTATATTTATGATATTAAAATACTTTTTCAATTTTCCATCTACATGAATAATAACTCACCCAATAACATGAATCTTTAACCTTATCAAATAACATGAATCTTTGTGTTTCAAGTGAATTTTTTTCCAAGAGAAAATTACTCCAATTTATAAAATGTATAAATTTTTTACAATGAAAAGCAGCCAGCAAGCCGAGGCGCTGAAAACCCAATCACCGGAAGGTGCCAAATCAAAAACAACAACAGTCTAACAGTGTTTCAAGTGAATGTTATTAGATAGGTAGTGAATGATTTCTGATTGAGATAACGTTGAAGTTCAAAGAATATTTATTATTTATCAAATAATTTTTTTAAAGATTTTGAAGACTTTTAAATTTGAAATCATTTCAAAGTTAAAATGCAATCATTATATTTATGATATTAAAATACTTTTTGAATTTTGTGTATTAAATGTAATTTTTTTTTTTCAATTTTCCACCTACATGAGTAAGAACTCACCCAATAACATGAATTTTTGACCTTACCAAATAACATGAATCTTTGTGTTTCAAGTGAATGTTATTAGATAGGTAGACCATAGACATTCATGTCACATCTATATGGCCATTGAATAAGGATTCACCCAATAGCATGAATCTTTGTGTTTCAAGTGAATGCTATTAGGTAGGTAGACAATAGACATTCTTGTCACATCTATATGGCCATCAAACCAAGGAGAAGAGTGAGCCAAACTTCAAATTTTCATGGTTGAGCACTAATCTAAAGGATATCTCTTATGTTGAAGGTGACTTAGTTGAGAGGTCCATTATCTATGATATTGATGCATTGGTATAATGCTCACCTAAATGAGTGAAATAAGGGAGATAGATTCATGTGGAGTGTGATAGACATTGGGACGTCTTGGTTGTTTTAGTATGACTCCCTGTTATATCTTCCTTAAAACTCACATGAATATATCAATTGATCTTCTTAATTGGTTGTATTTAAAATGCAACATCAAGTAGGCAAGAAACACACCAGCAAGATCTAAAAGTCTTTGTGTCATCAAAAGTGGTCGACCAATTAATGATATCTTCCTTAAAACTCACATGAATATATCAATTGATCTTCTTAATTGGTTGTATTTAAAATGCAACATCAAGTAGGCAAGAAACACACCAGCAAGATCTGAAAGTCTTTGTGTCATCAAAAGTGGTCGATCAATTAATGGGCAAGGGATTCAATTTACTCATCAATATCAATACGACGTGACTTGAAAGTCTTTGTGTGATCAAAAGTGGTCGATCAATTAATGATATCTTCCTTAAAACTCACATGAATATATCAATTGATCTTCTTAATTGGTTGTATTTAAAATGCAACATCAAGTAGGCAAGAAACACACCAGCAAGATCTGAAAGTCTTTGTGTCATCAAAAGTGGTCGATCAATTAATGGGCAAGGGATTCAATTTACTCATCAATATCAATACGACGTGACTTGAAAGTCTTTGTGTGATCAAAAGTGGTCGATCAATTAATGATATCTTCCTTAAAACTCACATGAATATATCAATTGATCTTCTTAATTGGTTGTATTTAAAATGCAACATCAAGTAGGCAAGAAACACACCAGCAAGATCTGAAAGTCTTTGTGTCATCAAAAGTGGTCGATCAATTAATGGGAAAGGGATTCAATCTACTCATCAATATCAATACGACGTGACTTATTCCATAATTCCCACTAAACCATGGTATGACCAGGTGGAGATTTTTCCCCTTCTAAAAATGTAAATATGACCGAAATACTAAACCCTTCTCTCCTTAAAGCTTCCTCCCTTGGTTCTTCTTGAGATTTTAACCTTAAAGCCGCGATAAAGGGGATAAATAGATTATTTTCTAATGATAAGAAAGGTTGGTAACTCTAACTTTAGGGTTCTACAAATATTGATGTAATAATAAAAGAAATTTTGGAATTTTATAAATATTAATTTAATAATAAGAAAAATAAAAAGGGAAAACAATGTTTTAATGTGTCAATTTCAAGAGTTATTGTGTTTCTTTGACCTTTGTCACGTCTCACCAATTTTACTATCTCATGGGGCTGTGTTTCTTTGGCCTGTGTTTCTTTGACCTACAACATTGTTGTAGTTGCAACAAATATGCAAAGCATTTTTCTTTTCAAAAGGTAATCACTTGTAAAAAGAAGAAACTCTTATTTTTCAATCAAACCGTTGAAGCCACATGGCCTGTGCGGTTGAAGCTTTGAAGGAACAGTTGCAATTGTTGTTTCCAGCACATAAACACAAGCATGCATATAAACTTAACTTTCATGAATGAAATAGGATCGAACGAGCATTCCTTGGGCTGTGGAGTATCGATTTCAAGTTGCGGATTTAATGAAATGGGAAGCGTACTCTATCAGTTTCATTGAGTTCGGTTGTTCTAATTTGAGGACGGTGAAGCCATGATCTTCCTCCTCAAACTCCACAATTTCAATGATTTGCTTACCGCATTTCTTGAGAAACTCACAGTATTCCAATTCTTTGTCCCTCAAAATGTCACGCCCTCCGATAACCATAACCGTCGGGGGTAGGGTACCTGCAAGTGACCAAACATCCAACGCTCCGGTGTGGGGAGCAAGTGGGTTGCAGAAATGGTGGTCTCTGTTGCTTCCCGCGGGGAGTGCCAGCCTCCACATCAGATCTCTTACCTCTCTTTAGTCTCGGACTTAGTCCGCACCTCCCCTCCGAAAAAGGGATTCAGCAAAATCAATCCTCTTATTCGCATATCTCCACCCCAATCTTGTCCACCAGAGCACATTGCCACACGATGCGCAATGTTCCCTCCTATGCTTTCTCCCCTGAGGAATACCTTGGAGAAGTCGGCATGGGAATCGAACCAAGGATCGGATCTTTCTCCCCTGCCTGTGCTTTTGGACTGGGAATGCACACACTGGGTTTGGATTGCGGGACTGCCTTGGAGAATTAACTTACGTGCAACTTGGATCCCCGTAATGCCTCATGGCCATTGATCTTGATGTATCATGATCAATGCCAGTGTGGGTCCTCTGACCTTTAACTTCGTTACGTAACATCGGCCCCACTATCCATGCTCATACGGAGTGCCACATGGCAGAATACTAGCGACTAACTCATGGCCCAATCAGATGGGTGTCACACGTCACGTTCAATATGTAATTTCAACCTTCCATGGGTTCGAAACCCACTGACACATGGCACACATCCCATTTGTCCATGTCCATCCAAGTGATGTCATCATGACTCACTACTTCGGCTCTTCGGGAGCTTTCGCCCTTCACTACTATGTTTGACCTTTTAACATTGGCTTGATCCAATGGTCGAGCTCTCCTCTCCAAATCTATGGTGTAGATCCACTTAGGAGATTCAGGCTTCGACCCTTCTCTTGTTTCTAGAATCAGACTTCACTGAAGTCATGAAGTCCAAAGGGATTTTGGTTTAACTCCTCTGCACCTTCCCCAGATCTGATGGTCATAAGGGATTTATCTCCCTTCCAAACAGATCCTACGACGCAGAACAAACTCTGTTACTATGTTGATTTCCAAAGGAATTCACGGCTAACTGCCTTGCAACATTACCAGATCTGACGGTCGTGAAGGATTCTCTTTCTCCTAAATAGATCCTAAGGTCCACATTAATCTGCGGGACAATACCACTTCTGTTGTGGTTTTACAACACCACTACTCCTCCTGGGCTTCATAACATGACCAAGGTAACTTCTTGGCACTCACGAAGTTTCTGAGGTTCGAAATTGGTCCTCCAGATACAATTTCCTCTTGAAACCATGGGTCCAATGACCACTTACCTAGCCCATCTAGGCTCCGTGTTGAAACCTTGGGTCAGAACTTGAGTTTTGTCCATTTCGACAACAACTCATTCCAAAACTCTTGCTTCAACTTCCACTAACATGGCCCATCCAAGCTTAGTGTTGTAACCATGCTTTGATACCAATTTGTAACATCCCCAGCCACCAACAGTGTCGGGCAATGCCACTACTTAGCTTTGACTTAGCTGTGATACCAAACTGTAACGTCCCCGACCATTCAATAGGTCGAGTAACACTACCACACGGAAAATTCACATATAAATATATAACATGCATTTTAATCGAAATAAAACACACAACACAGAGTTACTGCTACCATACATATTCAAATGTAATAGACAGTAATTCATATACGCAACGAAATACATGATAACATTCAAGCATGCATAAAATACATAATTAAGCACATAAATGATACTTATCTTTTAGCTAGAGTAAATCCCCCAACTACGTGCAGACCTTCCATGAACCTCCCAGCCTTAGATCATGCTTCTCATCATTCTCAGTAGTGGGTCACCCCTGAGCTGGGACTAAGTGATTCGAAAAGATCTTTTAATGACTGTGGTTGAGTTATTAATTGCATGTGTTAATTAACCATTTATGAAGTTGAACCAAAGAGGATGAATTTAATGAAGAAACATAGTAGCCATAAAACAATATACAGATCTGAACTGAAGCAATAAGAACAACAAACCATAACAAGAGAACTGATAATGGAGTTCGGCACAAAATTGCCTACGTCTTCGAGCCTTTGTCTAAGTGGGGGAGGCTTCTTTATTAATTCTTAAATGCTTGAAAAGTATAGAAAAAGTACATCAAATGGATCTCATACTAGTCTCACTATGTTCTTCTTGACCTTAGAAATCCAACACAACTAACGACACTGAAAAAGACCGAGTGTATCTCCCAGAAATTGCCCGCAAAGGTCTCCTTCTCAACAGCTTCCCTGCATAAAAATGGATTTGGCTTGGATTTGCTTCAGCATAAATCTTCTCTGACTGTCCTCCATGGCCTCAAACAGTCCTGGTTTTTATAGATCTGAAGTTGGTTATCCTTCCCCAACTTCCTCCCAAAATATGGTCTCAAAAAGAGCCCAATATCTCCCAAAAATGGGCCAAATCCTCCATTAACAGGCTTAAAAATCATAAAAAATCCCAAACCATACAATAAAACCCACTTTATGTTAATAATAAAGGGAAAATCCCCCTAGGCTGGCGCGCACCCCCAATTCTCGCTCACATACACCTAAATTTGGCCAAGCGTTGGCCCATTCTTGGTGCTAGCTCCTGAATTTATGGCGTGTTCCAAGGCACCTGTGGGTGATGGTTATACCACCGCGTGCAAATATGTGGATAGCTCCCAGTTCTTGGGGCGCAGAACATGTAACCATGGACTGCAATGAAAGGATGGTTATACCAAGCCCGCGCCCCGGTTGTATGTTGACCGGTGGTCTCATCGCATGATGTAACCATGGGTTGGGGCTTAGCCCCAACCCCTCCCTTTCCGCCACCATATAATATATATCATTTTAAATAACATATTGTAGGTTATATAAAACAAGAAACATGTATGGCGCATTGGAATTTGAACCTTTGTTAAGGCGCGGACCTCTGTGCAGAGGTTCAGGGTTCGATTCCTACTAACTGCAAAAATTTTGCACACAACCAATAATCCAACGAATGGGTGCCACGTGGCAACCCATGTCTGGGCTACGTGGCACCCCACCATTTTTTGTCCTCCGATGCCACGTGTCAACATGATATTGGTCCCTGTCATTGTCCAGTCAGTTTGTTGTCGTGCTGCCACATGTCACTATGTTGATGTCATGCTAACGTCAGCATTGACTTTTTGCCAGTTTGTCTGTTGACCTTTTTTAGTTGTTTGGGAAAGAGGTTAGAGTGCGATAAATTTCACATACAACATCCTTTTCAGACCGGAATCAGCGCGACGAGACGGTCTCAATGGAATTGGTTTCATTCAATTTCGAGAACTTTCATTTTTGATCCTTTTTTTAACCTGGGAAGCCTCCTGGATCTGATTTTGGATCAAACCTCCCCACTAAAGGACCTTTTGGTCCCCAAAAGGTTATTGACCAGTCAACAAGCTCAGGATAGGCCACCCGGCTTGTCCTCTGTCTCTGAACTCTGTCCTGTGCACCTGTCTCATCAAGATCAACTGTAACACAATCATGACAACTGACAGCATATTGTTAGCCATTTGAACCCTATTACATCTTACTGAAGCCACTATCATCCATGTAGACAACATTACTAATGATAGCATCAAAACGAAGATTGAAAATGAGTTGATATACTTGTAATATTTGCACGACATGAGCTTATCTTGAAGTAACCTGTGATTGATTTTCCATTCAACAATCATTTCCTGTTCTTGCTTAAGATCAATTACTTCATTTGAAACAATTATTGCTTTGTTTCTTGCTTGAACTGCCTTCTTTAATTGTTCCATTGTGTGAAGTGTTTTGTTTGACTTAACATGATGAGCATGAACCACATAATCTTGACCTTCTTTGGTTAATTGATATTGATTCTTTTCCCTGTAGAAGATTGCCTTACGATCATATAAGTATGGACTACCTAAGACCATTCCACATTCTCTTAATGACACTACATCACATGTTACTTCGTCCACATACTTAGATGGAATTGCAAATTTGATTGTGCACTGCTTTGTTATGTGCATTTGATGATGATTGCTTATCCATTTAAGTGTGTAAGGAATGATGTACTTGTGTTTTTAACCCCAATTGCTTAACCAATTCTTCTGATATTAGATTAGATTCAGATCCATTGTTGATTAATGTGTCTATCTGAGTGTGTCACATGATTTTCCTTATATGAAACAAGTTACTTCTACAATCAATTCCCTCACCAATTTTAACTGTCATACCAACCAATGAGACCTTAGATTCATCACCTGAATCTGATCCCAAGTCTGTGGGTCTTGTTGCTGCTGCAACTGTTTGCTTCCCTTTCCTTTCCTTGAACCACTTTGGCCTCTTCTCGGGATGCAACTACCAACAATGGTCCTCATCATGCCCCTCTTTCTTGCAATGTTTGCAAGAGGGTTTCCCTTCCTTTCTTGCCACTACATTTGAATTATTTCCATGCCATTTCCTCTTGTCCTCTTTCCTGGAAGACGATTCCCCTGATACACTTGCTTTCCCTGCTTCAATATATGTTTCTTGAACAAAAACCTCATCAAGGTTAGTGGGTCCAAACATGAATACACTATTTCTAATATGTGCAGGTAAACCTCCTATATACTTCATAAGGGTTTCCTGTGTATGTAAAGGGATATCTAACATCAATGCCATTTTTCAAAAGCCATCTGTGTATTATTGCATTGTTTGTCCTTTCCTTAGTTTTAAAGATTGTCATTCCATTAATGTTTTTTCTTTATAACCCAAAGGATAGAATTGCTTCCTAAGTGCATAAATAAAACTTTTCCATGATGGAAATACATTACCCACTTGTTGCGTTCCATTTTGCAACTTGCTTTGCCACCAGATGAGAGTTGTACCTGCAAGTTTCAAAGATGCCAAATTGATTTGTGTGGTCTCATCCTTAATCTGTTGCACATTACAGTAAACCTCCATCTGCCTGACCCAATTGTCAAGTCTCTCTGCATTAACTTCACCATCATATATGGGTAATTCAAATTTAACATCAAGTTTTAATAAAGGAATTTCATTCTTATGTTTATGAACATGTTTCTTTGCATTGGATTTAGAACTTGAACTTGAAGAAGAAGGAGAAGAAGGAGGTGAAGGAGGAATCTAAGGAGGATCCTCTTCCTCTTCACTTTTTCCCTTTGAATATTTTCCAAGAACCGGTCTCTTTCGTTCCAAGTAATCCTCGTACAAAACTTTCACCATCTCCGACATAGCAAGGAAAGTTTTTTGAAACTCTTTCTCATCAAGAGAAAGTCCCTCTTCCGATGCCATCTTCTCACTGTGAGAAGCTCTCTTTCTCAATCCAATCAATGGATTATGTTTAACAATATCACCTTCACCACGTTGTAGATTTTCGCTAGTTAACATGCAAAACTCAAATCCAAACGTCAACTAGCTCTAATACCACTTGATCCAAAAATATCTTTTAATGATTGTGGTTGAGTTATTAATTGCATGTGTTAATTAACCATTTATGAAGCTGAACCAAAGAGGATGAATTTAATGAAGAAACATATCAGCCATAAAACAATATACAGATCTGAACTGAAGCAATAAGAATAGAAAACCATAACAAGAGAAGTGATAACGAAGTTCGACACAAAATTACCTACGTCTCTGGGCCTTTGTCTCAGTTGGGGAGGCTTCTTTATTAATTATTCAATGCTTTCAAAGTACAAAAACAGTACATCAAATGGATATCATACTAGTCTCATTGTGTTCTACTCGACCTCAGAAATCCAACACAACTGACGGCACTGAAAAAGACTGAGTGTATCTCCCGGAAATGGCCCACAAAGGTCTCCTTCTCAACAGCTTCCCTGCATAAAAATGGCTTTGGCTTGGATTTGCTTCAGCATAAATTTGCTCTGGCTGTCCTCCATGGCCTCAAAAGACATGGTTTTTATAGATCTGAAGTTGGTTATCCTTCCCCAACTTCCTCCCAAAATCTGGGCTCAAAAAGAGCCCAATATCTCCCAAAAATGGGCCAAATCCTCCATTAGCAGGCTTAAAAATCATAAAAAATCCCAAACCATACAATAAAACCCACTTTATGTTAATAATAAAGGGAAAAGAACCCTAGTCTGGCGTGCACCCCCAATTCTCGGTCACATGCACCTAAATTTTTCCAAGCTCTAGCCCAAAGGGATAAGTGCTGGCCCATTCTTGGTGCTAGCTCCTGAATTTATGGCGTGTTCCATGGGACCTTTGGGTTATGGTTATACCACCGCGTGCAAATATGTGGATAGCACCTGATTCTTGGGGCGCAGAACATGTAACCATGGGCTGATACGAAAGGAATATTATACCAGGCATGCTCCCTGGTTGTATGCTGACCGGTGGTCTCATCGCATGACGTAACCATGGGCTAGGGCTTAGCCCCAACCCCTCCCTTTCCGCCACCATATAATATATATCATTTTAAATAACATATTGTAGGTTATATAAAGCAAGAAACACATATGGCGCATTGGAATTTGGACCTTTGTTAAGGAGCGGACCTCTGTGCAGAGGTTCAGGGTTCAATTCCTGCTAGTTGCAAAAATTTTGCACACAACCAACGAGCCAACCAATGGGTGCCACGTGGCAGCCCATGTCTGCGCCACGTGGCATCCCACCATTTGTTGTTCTCCGATGCCACATGTCAACATGCTATTGGTCCCTGTCACTGTCCAGTCACTCTGCTGCGCTGATGTCAGCATGGTGATGTCATGCTGACGTCAACATTGACCTTTTGCCAGTTTGTCTGTTGACTTTTTTTAGTTGTTTGGGAAAGCGGTCATAGTGCGATAACTTTCACATACAAAATCCATTTAAGAAAGTAAATATATGGTTGGAATCAGCGCGACGAGACGGTCGCAATGGAATTGGTTTCATTCAATTCCAAAAACTTTCATTTTTGAGCCTTTTTTGGACCTGGGAAGCCTCCTGGATCCAATTCTGGATCACTAAGCTCCACCCAAGGCAAGGGAATCCTAGACTAGGCTGAGGTTACAGGAAAACTGCAGAGTGCAATCGGAAGGATTCTTTCCAGGATCCTTCTTACGCCCACTACTCATGGACTTTCATCCCCCACATGCCTATTCCACCTGGGAGTATACACCTTCACTATCACACAGTCCATTGACTACTTCACCTCCCTCTCAGGGTCTTGGAAACATGCCGGATCAGGAATTCTCAGATATCCATAGCTGGTGCTGGACTCTCTCTGGGAGAAAACCAATTCCCAACAAACTCTCTCTCCTGGAGAGAGCTACTCACAGGCATGACAACCTGCCTCTTCAACCACGGGCCTGACAACCTGCTTCTTCAACCAGTTTCAACTTAATTCCCGCAAGGTGAGGATAACAACAACCGCAGTAGAAATTCAGTTAACTCACGATGACACTAGCAACAAGAATTTGGGTATGGATATCCAAAAATGGCAACAATCCACACTAAGACACAACACGGTTCAGACATTTACAGGGTGCTCGGACTTCACAGGAGACACGGATCAGTCCATGAGTTTGCCATTGGTTTCAGGGTGCGTGACAAGGAATCAATGCAGAGGCCGATCATAGAGCTAAACAGAATTCACGAAGGATGGGGAATGGAAAAGAGACTCATGTGGAGGATGGAAGAATGATCGAACGAACAACCTTCCTGTGAGAGTTTCCTTCCCTGTGCGCAGGTAAGAAAATGCAGGCGCAAAGGAAAAATGGGTTCAGAAGGGCATCCTAATGAAATCAAGTAGAGGATGACAGAATGACAGAACGAACCCCAACACGGCTAACTCATCAGTTTTAACTGCATGCGCCCAGGTCGACACTTGTCTTCCTAGAGCTGCATGCGTTCCCTTTTTGCACATGTTCCTTTTCAAATAACTTAGGACAACACTTGGTCAATTGTCCACCTTAGCCTTTAGAAAATAATAATAAATTATTATCCCCTTTAGAGTTAAGCCCCCTAGCTTATCCCCTAGGCCCACACACTTAGCATCTTCCCTTACCCAACCATGTGGAAGCTTAGTAGTCCCCCATTACTCTTTCTTCAGGGTCGGTCTGCATGCAACGATTTTTATATTTTATTAATGATCTACATAGTTACATATACAAAATCAGACTCTTGGCCTTTAACACTTAGGCTCTTTAGCCTAATAAACACATAATCCCACCATCTTATCAACACTTATCTAACCAGCCTACAAAACATGTTTACAATTTATAAATACAACTGGGGCTTGTCCTTGGGGATATTACAAGTGCTCTGTCTAAATATTTTTCTTTTTTGGAAATTTTCAGCAGTGTACGCACCTTGTTCTATAACAAGTCCGCGTACATACATGTTCTGCATTATACATAGCCAACGTGTTCGACAACACAGGTATTCCAACAAAGGACGAACACCTCCAGTAACCACTCACATAACCAGATCAAAGATCAACACACCGATGTTTTCACGTGGTAAAACCCCTACGGGGAAACATCCACGGCCCCAGCCAACGCGGCCACTTGGAGCAGTTTATTAATGCAAAGAAA
>ML790332.1:145259-164207 GCA_009831015.1 Picea engelmannii | reverse complement strand
GTTCTCTTACTCCGCAAAGCGTCTTCCCGTGAGGGCTTTCACCATAAGGGGACCACTTTGGAGTTCATCCATATTTACTTCTTATCAACCATGACAAAACAATAATGAGTCATATTTACATCAAACAATCTTGGGTCCATTACTCAAACCTTTGTGCTACGGGGCTTTCTTCAAGGGTTGACATCAATGACAACCAACCTTAATCAACAATTTTACTGTCTTGTTGAAGCATCATTATCATTTTTTATTGCCTTTAACGCTTGTTGTTGTATTGGTAAGGGGCGGGTACACTTTATCTTTCTTTTGTTTCATCATTCAAGACTTAAACTTGACTTGAGTGACCTAGAAAAAGGGGCAGTTTACTTATCATTTATTTCCCTTCATCAACCCACTAGGTCTAGTGACGTCTCCCTTGGAGAAGGTTTTTCCTCCTAAATAGAAAAGGGTGTCATGTTGGGGTGATAGTGATAAGATTACCCTTGTGTTACGCCAATCTTGACCTACTTTCCTTTAGGCTTTGGGAAAGTACAGATTGTGTGATAACATGACCTAATTCTTACAATCATTCACTTATTCAGATCCATTTCATATAAGTGTTATATCTTAGATTTTCTCCCAACTCCTTTTGGTGACTTAGTTTATAAGTGTTTCTATATAATTAATGATAACATCATAGAAATAATGACAATACTATCAATTTTGACCTGAAAAGAGGCACATAGCTTCTTATAGAGAATATTATTAAGAATGTTTTCCATACTATCTTTTTTTTTTTAATTATAGGTAAAATAAATTAAAACTTTCAAAATTGTAAAATTTAATAAATACTTTTAGAATAAATGAAACAAAATGTAAGAAAAATTAATTTCAATTATCATTTTTTAAAATGTTTTTATTCTTGGCATGAGAAATCTTACTTTGAAATTTTAAATCCCAAGGGGTTAGTTGAACATGTTGTTGCCAATGTTTTTAGGAATTTGACTAATTTTATACTAGTAAGAATCTAGTTTGAAATATTTTTAGGAATTTGGCTAATTTCACACTAACAAGGATCTAATTTGAATCCCCCTTATATTTGTTGAAAAACATTTAAAAAAAAAAAAAAAATCTAAAATCTTCAAAATTCTAATAAACAATACTTAAAAAAAAAAAAATTAAATGCAAAAAACTAAATGTTAATTAGAAAAAAATATATATTACATTACATTACATCATAACTTCGAAAATTTAAAATTATTAAAAAAAAATCAATCTATCTATCTATCTATCTATCTATCTATCTATCTATCTATCTATCTATCTATCTATCTATCTATCTATCTATCTATCTATCTATCTATCTATCTATCTATCTATCTATCAATCACACCAAAAATCAACATTAAAAAAAATTTGTAAATAAAAACTTCAACATTTTGAAAATTTAATTTGAATAAAAAATTATTGTCAAAATAGTAATTCACTAATGAAATCATGTAGACTTACTAAGAGAAAATCAAGCTATCATCCCAAAACTTTACAATATCTATATCTTTGTTTCCCATCCTCTTCAACAATCAAAGTTTATGTACATTGAAATCTCCACCATTCATAAAAATATTTACTATGAAAGAGGATCTTAAAGTTTCTTAACATGGTCTATGATGAGAGATATTAATTAAAAAAAATAAGACTTATATCTATCACAATGTTAACGAAATATTTTTAATTATGAAAATTTACTAAATTATTAAAACATTAAACCATAAAAGATTAACCAAAATATTACTATTACTAATATTTTAAACATAAAGTCAAATTCCAGAGATAATTTACTCTGTAGAAAAGAAGGTACTAATATTTTAAACATAAAGTCAAATTCCAGAGATAATTTACTGTGTAGAAAAGAAGTTACTAATATTTTAAACATAAAGTCAAATTCCAGAGATAATTTACTCTGTAGAAAAGAAGGTACGAACTATTTTAGTTGAAGAAAACTCAATCAATTGCATAATGGGATCCCAAGTTAGTATTTGATATTTTCTTAACTTGTTTTCATTGGGATGAATGAGACTTGTTTATTTAATGTTGTTATGTTTTTTTTTTTTTAATTAAGTGAGATAACTTTGAAATTCGAAGATTATTTTTTATTTTTTATCAAATATTTTTCTCAAAAGAATTTAAAGACTTTTGAATATGAGATCATTTCAAAGTCAAGATGCAATCACTAGATTTATAGTGTTAAATCACTTTTTGAATTTTGTGTATTAAATGTAAATTTTTTTATTTTTTTTTAATCCACCTACGTGAATAAAGACTCATCCACTAGCATGAATCTCTTTGTTTCAAGTGAATGTTATTAGATAGACAATAAACATTCATGCCACATATATATGTCCATCAAACTAGGGAGAAGAGTGATCTAAACATCAAACTTTCATGGTTGAGCATGTGAGATGTTTATATATAGTTGAACGCTTATCTAAAGGATATCTCTTATGTCGAAGGTGTCTCAGTTGAGGGGTCCATTCTCTTTAACAAGGGAGATATTGATGAATTGGTATCATTCTCACATGAATGAGTGAAACAAGGGAGATATATTCATGTATAGTGTGATAGACATTGTGATGACTTGTATTTAGACTGCAACATCAAGTAGGAAAGAGGCACACCAACAAGATCTTAAATTCGTTGTGTCATCAAAAGCGGTCAATAAATCACTGGGAAAAGGATTTGTTTTACTCATCAATACGAGGTGACATATCCTTGTAATTCCCACTGAACCATGGTATGGCCAAGTGGGGTGGGTCATTTTTCCCCTTCTAAAGATGTAAATACAACTGAAATACTCAACCCTTCTCTCCTTAAAGCTTCCTCCCTTGGTTCTTGAGATTTTGACCTTTAAGCCACAATAAAGGGGAAGAAGAGATTATTTTCTAATCATAAGAAAAGTTGGCAACTCTAATTTTTGTGTTCTACAAATATTGATGTAATAATAAGATAAATTTTTGGGTTCTACAAATATTGATGCAATAATAAGAGAAAAAAGAGCAACAATGTTTTGATGTGTCAATTTCAAGTGTTATTGTGTTTCTTTGACTTATAACATTATTACACATATGCAATGCATTTTTCTTTTCAAAATGTAATGACTTGCAAAAAGAAGAAATTTTTATTTTTCAATGAAAGATATTTCTATTGTGTGTATTGTGGAAAGCCTATGTTATCTCCTAATTTGGTTTTCTTCATGCTTCGTAGATACAATCACAATAAGTCCTTTATGCAATCACAATAAATCCTTTAGTGAGTTAAGTGATGCTTTGGGCCCATGAAATAAAAAATGTCTAAGGACCGACCGACCGTAGATAGCAATGATGCCAACCTTTCCTTAAGTGTTGCAACTAAACAAGCCTAAGACCTAATTAACATAAAAAAAAATGACGCATACATGAATAGCTTCAAGTGCAAAATACATATTTTATGAACTTGTTACATGGTCAAGGTTATATCCTCGGTCGAGTTTGCACTTTATCTAAAATATTTTAATTGGGTTTCCATTGACACTTCAAGTTATAAACTTAACATACACATTGTGATCTTGCTGACACTATTTTTAAATGTAAAGTACATTTTTTTTTATGAAATTGTAACATGGTCAAGGTTATATACGTGGCAGAGTTCAAGGTATAACAATTGAGTCGTTGAATGAGGTTGTGTCATTTCATCAAGTTAAAACACATTCAATAAAATGGATAATTTGCCTACTATATAATTATTGATGTAACATTATAAAGGACATTTGTTGTTACTTCTTAGAACATACTTCACATTATGTTAATATGTCACAACTCCAAATTCAAATAATCTACACTCAAATTGAAAACAAATATTAACTTTATTTATTATAAAATAAGGATTTTGAATTTAAAAAATAAATAATTTATTTTTTATAAATAATATTTATTTTTTAAAACATGGCACATCAACAAATTACAAAGTTAAAGGCTTTGGATAAAAATTGATTGATAAAAATATTTTTAAACAAGCGAAATAGTTGTGAAGCAGCTAGTAAATAATACATATTTCATATTCATAAAAGGAAATTCAGTCACTGATTTTTACAATAATACATATTTCATATTCATAAAAGGAAATTCAGTCAATACATATTTCATATTCATAAAAGGAAATTCAGTCACTGATTTTTACAGACAGATTGAGCAGGTTTCTGTTTTTTTAAATTGATGCTGCATCGATATGTTATTCAAAGATCTTTTAATCACAGGCATCAGAATGCATGTATGGAGGCCATGACCAAGCCACATGGCCTGTGCGGTTGAAGCTTTGAAGGAACAGTTGCAATTGTTGTTTCCAGCACATAAACACAGACATGCATATAAACTTAACTTTCATGAATGAAATAGGATCGAACGAGGACTCCTTGGGCCGTGGAGTATTGATTCAAGCTGCGGATTTAATGAAATGGGAAGCGTACTCTATCAGTTTCATTGAGCTCGGCTGTTCTATTTTGACGTGGGTGAAGCCATGATCTTCCTCCTCAAACTCCACAATTTCAATGATTTGCTTATCACATTTCTTGAGAAACTTACAGTATTCCAATTGTTTGTCCCTCAGAATGTCATGCCCTGCAATCACCATAACCGTCGGGGGTAGGGTACCTGCAAGGGACCAAACATCCAGCGCTCCGGTGTGGGGAGCAAGTGGGTTGCAGAAATGGTGGTCTCTGTTGCTTCCCGTGGGGAGTGCCAGCCTCCACAGCGAATCCGAGTCTTCCACTGTAAAAAGCAGGATCTCTTGCCCCTCTTTAGTCTCGGACGCAGTGCGCGCCTCCCCTCCGAAATAGGGATACAGCAAAATCAATCCTCTTATTCGCATATCTCCACCCCAATCTTGTCCGCCAGACCACATTCCCAGGCGATGCGCGATGTTCCCTCCTGCGCTTTCTCCCATGAGGAATACCTTGGAGAAGTCAGCATGGGAATCGAACCAAGGATCGGCTGTTTCTCCTCTGCCTGTGGTTTTGGACTGGGAATGAAGCCATTGGAGAGCGGAGACGGAATCGTGATAAGCAGCAGGGAGACGGTGCTCGGGAGCCAATCTGTAGTGGACGGAGACGATGAGGGCGCCTATATCGGCTGCCCACTTTATGCAGAAGCGGTGGATAGCGGGACTCTGCGGGCTAAACCAACAGAAGCCGCCGCCATGAGTGTAGAAGATTACGGGCAGCCGTGTCGTGATAGTTGGGGAAGAATGGGGAGGAGGAGGAGGGAGATACAAACGCGCCCACAGGCCGTGTGTGAGATCAAACACGATGTCTTTGTATAAAACCTGCTCATAACTTTCGCTCAGTGGAGGAAGGCAGAAGGATGGTTCGTCTCCACGCACCACGGATCCATCGCTGCAGAGCTTAATGCTGCCATGAAAGTCCTCCACTAATGAAACTGAAACTGAAGACCCACTGTCACTCATGATTCCTGCTTGACCTTTGGAATGAAAATTTGCAGAGCAAGGCAACTTCATTTATGTCTCTCTCCTAAATCTACCCTTCTCCCTTTTTAATTCAATGGAGAACAGTAGGTTTAGGGGAATGGTAGAGCCTTGAGGTGTGTTAGAAATTTTTTATGTTTATTTTTCACTTACAAAATAATCTATATTTTTATATATTAATATATCATCAAAATAATCATTTTTTTATATTAATATATAATCAAATTTATGACCCAGTGACTTAATATATATTTTTATATATTAATATATGATGAAAATAATCTATATTTTTATATTAATATATAAACAAATTATTATGTGTGATAATGTGAATTAATATATAATTAAATTTTTAACATTGTATATATAATTTTAAATTTTTTTAAATTTTTTATATTAATGGTTAACAACATGTGTTATGTCTTATGAAGATATTAAAAATGATAAAACATATATGTTTTTTTAATAAATTTTATGAAGTTGCTAAAGAAGACTAAACATATATGTTTTTGTAATAAATTTTATTTAAGTTGGATAAAAAAATTTGGGTATTAATTAAATTTAGTCACATTTTTCATCTAACTATATAAAATTTATTTTGAAAAATGGGAAATTACCAATAAAAAAGTCAAAGTTTTAATTGATTTTTAACTTGGTACTTTCATCAACTTAAAATGAGATAAAATTTTAAATTAATATTTTGTTATTTATGTAATGGACTTAATGATTAAGAATTTATGTTTCCTAAAAGTTCTCAAGTTTCTTAGATCAATTTAGTGTCTCTCTTTAATGTGATTTTAAAATTAAATGATTATTATTATTATTATTATTAATTTTTATTTATTTAATTATATAATATTTTTTTTAAAGAATTGAAAATAAATAATAAAAAAAACAAATTTAAATTGATTTTAAATTTATATATTTTTATAAATTAAAATTAACAAAATTGTGAAATAATATTCTATTATTTATAAATTTAAATCAAATAATAATTTTAATTATATTTAAAATTTTGATAAAAAAATATTTTAAATATAGTTGAACTATATTTTGGATATAACGCACTTGGTCTATATATGTAAGATTAGTGAAATAATAGACAATATCATTGAACTAGAGCTCGATAGAACGCACATGGTCTATATATGTTTGATTAGACAATATCATTCAAGTAGAGTTTTTCTCACGTAACTTAGGTTCCTACTATAATATTGGTGCACACTATGTCATGTTGAGCATTACTCTCTTCTTTGTTATCTTATTGGATTTTGTTAATATATATCATTTTGTCTCTTGCATTAGTGGCTTCGTATAAATATTTATATTTGTTGATGTAATTCCTTAATTGTTTTTACAATATGCCTATATTGATGGACATTCCCTATGGGAGTGAACATCGCTTTAGTTTTTCTTAGGTTATGTTTATGTCTGTATGACGAGGACATATTTCATGTATTTATGTATGTATGATGAGGACAAATTTCATGTTGCATTTAATAAAGAAAAATTATATTTTACTTATCACATATTATGATTTAAGTGGATATTGGTGGTCACTCACTTGTTCTAGCTGGTTCATCTTGACAATTTTTTAGTTCAGCACGTTCTTTTGTACTTCTTTGTAATTGTGGGTTATACACTTTCGGGGTTGTCTGAAGCCCTATACATCTTACAGGTGGACACAAGTGGCCTCCCACCTAATCCAACTGGTTTATTTTGTATGTTTTCATGTCAGCACATCTTATTGTACTTCCAGGTCCATTTTGGGGCCCTAAACAGTGTTTTTTTGGCTTGCCACAATCAAACTATTGACAAAGTCATAGTTTGATGGTGTAATGTGTAGTTGTCTAAAAGATCTTTCCAACGGGCTATCACGCGCCTAAAACGGAGGTCGTATGCAAAAGTTACGACCCTGGCAAGTTGAGGTACCAACTTACCCATAGGGGCCCACATAAATTTTGGCGTTTCATCTCCTAGGGTTAGGTTTTTGGATGTCTAGGGTTTTGGAAAATTTCATGAGTAATGTTAAAAAGGCCTCTGGAGAGTCATTGTAATGATTCTACTCAAACAGATGCGCGTAGAAACCACATCTCTTCTCAAAGATAGCTACCACCATTCGAGCAAGTGTTTCAATTCTACAATTTTACAGTTTCATCCTATTTCATTTATTCAATAGAAGATATTGTTCATTGGATATGTGTGTTGTTCTTCATATCTCTTTGTTTGTTGTATTTAGTCTGTTAATCAGTTCGTTCTGCTCCTAAATTTGGATCAGTGGTATCAGAGCGGTATGCTCTTCATTTATTTTTCTTCGTGCATGTCCCCTGAGTACAAGAAGTTGGGACTCGAACCAATCGATTCGTTGCAAGATCGGTCGCGTCGATCCTGAAAACAACCCATGGGAGACAAAAATAAAGATGATGGAGCAAGAGATCATTTTAAAATGTTGCTCGAGGAAGCCCTTGTGTGACAAAGGAACGAAATGATGAACAACTTTGCGCAAATCCTTCGGCGACTTCCCACAGGAGAAGAATCTTCATCAAGCGATCATGCAACCCCCTTCAAGGTAAAGGTAAATTTTGGTATTCCATTATTTGAAGGATTGATAGATGTGGATGTTCTAGATAAATGGTTGAATCTTCTCGAAGGGTATTTTTCGGTCCACAATTTTTTTGATAAGGAAAAGATTACTTTTGCACTCCTCAAGGCCATCCCCCATGTTAAGGAATGGTGGGACACTTACTCTGAGAAAAGGGCCATAGAGGAATCTGCAATATTTGTGGTTACCCCTACGTGGGATTCCTTCCGA
Organism: Picea engelmannii; assembly: GCA_009831015.1. Lineage (NCBI taxonomy): Eukaryota > Viridiplantae > Streptophyta > Pinopsida > Pinales > Pinaceae > Picea > Picea engelmannii. The sequence goes on along the minus strand of ML790332.1, from coordinate 155,908 downwards.
GATTCCATTAAAGAACAGTATTGATCCAGGTGGATATTGGTGGCCACCCACCTATTTCAACTAGATCCTCATGTCTGTTTTTGTGCAGCACGTCCTTTTGTATTCTTTATAATTGTGATTTATACACTTCTGGGGTTGTCTGAAGACCCACACATTCTCCAGGTGGATACGGGTGGCCTCTCGCCTAATCCAACTGGCTTATTTTGTATGTTTTCATGTCAGCACATCTTGTTGTACTTTTAGATCTATTTTGGGGCCCTAAATGTTGTATTTTTGGCTCACCACAATCATACTATGGACGGAGTCACAATTTGACAGTGGAATGTGTAGTTCTCTGAAGGACCTTTCCAATGGGATATCACATGCCTAAAACTGAGGTCATATGCAAAAGTTACGACCCTAGGAAGTTAAGGTACCAAATTACACCAACTTACCCATAGGACCCACATGACTTTTGGCGTTTCACCTTCCAGGGTTAGGTTTTTGGATCTCTAGGGTTTTGGAATTCATGAGTAATATGAAAAGGGCCTCTAGAGCCTCATTGTAATACATTCTGCTCAGACAGATGTGTGTAGTAGCCACATTTCTTCTCAGAGAAAGCTACCACTATTCAAGCAAGTTTCAATTCTAGAATTTTATAGTTTCAGTCTATTTCATTATTTAATAGAAGATATTGTTCACTGGATATTTGTGTTATTCTTCCTATCTCTGTGTTTGTTGTATTCAGTCTATTAATCAGTTCGTTCCGCTCCTAAATCTGGATCAGTGGTACCAGAGTGATCTTCTCTTCATTTATTTTTCTTTGTGCATGTCCCCAACAAGGTCTGGGTACAAGAAGTTGGGACTCGAATTAATCAAGCCATTACCATATCAGTCGTGTCAAGCCCGAAAACAACCCATGGGAGATGAAAAGAAAGATGATGGAGCAGGAGATCCTATTAAAATGCAGCTCGAGGAAGCCCTCGCGCGACAAAGGAACGAAATGATTGAAAACTTTACGCAAATCCTTCAATGGTTGCCCACAGGAGATGCATCTTCATCAAGCGGCCATGAAACCCCCTTCAAGGTACAGGTAAATTTTGATATTCCATTATTTGAAGGACTAATAGATGCAGATGTTGTAGATAAATGGTTGAATCTGGTCAAAGGATATTTTTCGGTCCATAATTTTTCCGATAGGGAAAAGATCACTTTTTCACTCCTCAAGGCCATTCCCCATGTTAAAGACTGGTGGGATACTTACTCTAAAAAAAGGGTCGTAGAGGAATCTAAATTTTTTGTGGTGGCCCCTACATGGGATTCCTTCCGAGACGCCAGTAAAAAACAGTACTACCATGTTGGAAGCTACGAGAACCAGTACACCAGATGGATCGCCCTAAGTCAAGAAAGGGACCAGATCGTACCAGATTTCACCAATATTTTCCATACCATGCGCACCAAATTGGGTATCAAATACTATGAGCGAAATATGGTGCTCAATTACCACGGTTGTTTTCATAGATACATTCAAACAGAAATGGAGTTTTTGGACATCACCCCATTAGGTATGGATTATAGATATGTTGTCAAGATCAAGCATAAATTTAAGCAGAAGAGGTGAGAGTTTGGATCTGCAAACTCCTCACAGCTGAAGCAGGGTAAAGGCGGCCCCAACCCACACAACAAGGGATAAAGAAAAGATGGTCACTCTTAGGAAAGCCAGTCCAAGCCGCAACACAATAAGTGAAATGAGAAGAAGAAGAAGGACATGGGAAAGTTTTATGAATACCATAAAATCCCTTGGCACAATACTGAATAATGTCGCTCCAAGCAATCACTTGTGGTTGAGTTGAAGGCTTCTGAATTAGACGTCGATTCTGATTCTGAAACAAATGCAAAAGGAGGGAAGCGGATTATCGATGTTAAACATAGTGCCACTGTCACTACCACCAAATTCCAACCAAGCGAACCAGAAGAACCAGAGGAAGGGGAATGCCTCTTTCACTCATAGATGTGGGTAAAGGGGGCTCCACTTCATTTCATTATCAATAGAGGAATTTAGAAGAACCTGATCTCAGCAGAGGTCATCAAGAGGATGGACCTGTCGACGACACCGCACCCGCAACCCTACACCATCGGATGGATTTTGCAAGGAAGAGATCTTTGTGTCAGTCAATAGTGTCGACTTCCCTACGTCATCAAGCATTTCAAATATGAGGTATGGTATGATATTTCTCCCCTTTAAGTTTGTGATGTTCTTTTAGGACAACCATATTTGTGGAAGCATCATGATGTGTATGAGTCTAGACCCCACAGTGTTATTATTACTTTGGATAGACAAGTGTACAGGATACTGGAGGTAGCGACACCTACCTCTATTTCTTTAATCTCTTCTAAGCAATGCAGTAGGGTCATTTCACAAACCAGTAAGTTCATCTTCTTTTTTATCCATGCTCACAGTAAGAAGAAGGTTGCCTCCACATTCGCGACCTCTACACAGATCCTCTTTTTGCAAAAGAAGCAAGTGGACGGGATCGTGGAAGAGTACAGAGACATCTTCTCCTCACCCACCAGGGTACCGACGCACTGCCAAGTCAAGCATCCAATTGATCTAACCCTCGGTGCACCTCTACCTAATGGACCAATCTATCATCGCTTGCTGATGGAAAATGATGAAATCAAGCGCCAAATACAATATCTTCTTCAAAAGGGGCACATCAGACCCAACTCCTCCCCTTGAAAAAGCCAAATTGTACTAGTGTAGAAGAAGGACGGGACATGGCGACTCTGCATTGATTACAGAGCATTAAACATAATCACAGTCAGAAACTGGTACCCAATTCCCAGGATTGATGAAATTCTTGACCAACTCAAGGGGGAAAATTTCTTCAGTAAGATTGACCTAAAGTTTGGATACCACCAGGTTCCCATCGAATCAATTGATGTATGGAAGACATCTTTCAAATCTAAACAAGGTCTCTTCAAATGGTTTGTCATTCCTTTTGGCTTAACAAATCCACCAGCCACTTTCATGAGGTTTATGGATGATGTATTGAGACCCTTCACCAACTCTTTTGTGGTGGTATATTTGGATTACATCCTCATCTTCAACGGAACTTGGGAGGAGCACATGCGGCATATTCAGCAGGTTTTGAGCACTCTGAGGCAGCAAAAGCTATATGCCAACTTGGAAAAATGTTCCTTTGGCATGAACAGGGTCCAATACTTGGGATACGTTTTTGATGAGCATGGGCTACATGTTGATCCCACTAAGATCCAATTCATCCGTGACTAGCCAACCCCGACCACACTAACCGAGATTTGGAGCTTCTTAGGACTGGCCAACTTCTATCGACGGTTCGTGTTGGGATTCTTCCATATTGCATGGGCCCTCAGCCACATGACCAAGGGAAGTCGCAGGGAAAAGTTCATGTGGGGGAAGGAACAACAACGAGCATATGAGGATCTTAAGCATCGCTTGTTATCAGCTCCAGTACTCTCCTTGCCCGATCTGCAACAACCGTTCGAAATTTAGACTGATGCATATGACTATGTTGTAGGAACAGTTCTTAGTCAACATGGTCATCTGGTGGCATACCATAGTGAGACACTCTCGAATACTGTCCGAAAATACCCCACCTATGACAAGGAAATTTATTCCATTGTACAAGCCTGTCATCAATGAAAAAATTACATTCTAGGAAAGGAAATGATCATCCACACTGATCACAAGCCTCTATAGTTCATACAGACATAGGGGAAGTTGTAGAATGATCGCCATCAGAAGTGGTCCACCTACCTACAACAATTCCATATCAACATCAAGTATAAGACAAGGAACACAAATTGTGTCATTGAATGCCTCAGTCGATCTCCTGTGGCTGCACTCACCACTGTGCTCCATTCCTGTGGATATGAGGCATCTTAGTAGCCCCAGCTTTATCATCAAGATCCGGACTTCGCCACCACCTATAAGGTCTTGGGTACAAGTGCTAATGTCACTGATTTTCACATTCAGGACGAGTTTTTATGCCATCTGGGTCATCTTTGTGTTCCTGCAAGTGAGCGTCCAAAGATAATTTGGGAATCCCACTACAGTCGTATGGCAGTGCATTTTGGCATGGAGAAAAATGTGGTGTTCTCCAGAAACATTTTTGTTGGCCAAAACTTCGACAGGACGTCAGCAAGTATATCAGATCTTGCACTGCATGTTCCATTGTCAAGCCAACCATCAAGAAGCAAGGCTTATACACCCCTCTTCCTACCCTCGAGAAGCCTTGGGAATCCATCTCGATGGATTAGATGTCTGGCCTTTCATCCACCAAGGACGCAAATTATTTTGTATTTATGATCATTGATTGGTTTTCAAAGATGGCCATCCTCACAGCCTGCAAAAAGAACATCACAACGACATATACTGCCAATCTCTTCTTTGAACGAGTGTGGGTCCACTTTGGGATACCATAGACCATCATCTCCGTCAGGGACAACAAGTTCCTCCGCACATTTTGGTCGAGTCTCTGGTCACTGTTGGACACCAAGCTCACTAAATCCACTGCTTTCCATCCCCAAACAGATGGCCAAATAGAGGTCGTCAATCAGATGATTTTGCACATCCTGTGCATGTACAACTCTAATAATCTGTTCACATGGGATAAGAGTCTCCCCTATGTTCAGCATAGTTACAACAAGGCTCTTCATAGCTCCACCGACCATAGCCCATTTCAAGTGGGACTGGGATTCCAACCCTTGGGTCCCATTGATGTTGCACTACCTCTTGCAACCAAAAAGGCAGACTCTTCCCATGTTCAGTTTGAGATAGACAAAGCCACCAGATTCATTGAGCGGATTCAGCACATCCTCTAACAGGTCCATGAGATTTTGTAGAAATATAATGCAAAGTACAAGCAACGCCATGATTAACATAGGGTACCGCACCAGTTTCAGGTTGGAGACAAGGTCTGGTTACATTTGCAGAAGGAGCATCTTACAGGGTCCCATTGAAAGCTATGCCCACTTCACTATGGGCCTTACACCATCACCAAGGCTGTGGGTATCAAAGCTTTTGAGCTCAACACTCCACCCTTCCTTGGCATGCGCCTATTATTCAACGTGGACCTCCTTCGTCCGTATTTTCCAACATTATTGGACACCTCAGAGATCAAAAAATAACTGACACCAATAGAGCTCAACCCTAACTGCATGGAACATGCTTCCACTAATTATATAGTGGACACACAGGTCAAGGGAACTCTCCAGCAGAAGATCCAGCTTTATCAGGTTGTCAAGGCAGGTCAGCTCCTACATCAAGGCAAGTGGCTCACCCAAGGCCAAATTCAACAGAAGTTTCCTCACTTGATGGGGGAACTCAACGCAATGGAGACCATTGATTCCTAAGGGGGGAGGATTGATCCAGGTGGATATTGGTGCCCACCCACCTATTCCAACTGGCTCATCTTGACAGTTTTTTAGTTCAACACATTCTTTTGTACTTCTTTTTAATTGTGGGTTATACAATTTTGGGGTTGTCTGAAGCCCTACACATATTCCAGGTGGATACTAGTATCCTCCCACCTAATCCAACTGGCTTATTTTGTATGTTTTCATGTCAACACATGTTGATGTACTTCCAGGGCCATTTTGGGGCCCTAAACAGTGTTTTTTTGGCTCGCCACAATCAAATTGTAGACAAAATCAAAGTTTGATGGTGTAATGTGTAGTTCTCTAAAATACCTTTCGAACGGGCTATCACGTGCCTAAAACAGAGGTCGTATCCAAAAGTTATGACCACGGGAAGTTGAGGTACCAACTTACCCATAAGGGCCCACATAACTTTTGGTGTTTCATCTCCTAGGGTTAGGTTTTTGGATGTCTAGGGTTTTGACATTCATGAGTAATGTTAAAAAATCCTCTGGAGCCTCATTGTAGTGATTTTTCTTAGACAGGTGCGCATAGAATCCACGTCTCTTCTCATAGATAGCTACCACCATTCGAGCAAGTGTTTCAATTCTGCATTTTTACAGTTTCAACCTATTTCATTTATTCAGTAGAAGATATTGTTCACTGGATATCTGTGTTGTTCTTCATATCTTTGTGTTTATTGTATTCATTCTGTTAATCAGTTTGTTCCTCTCCTAAATCTAGATCATATTATAAGTGAGGAAAACTTACATTCTTTAAGGTTTTTCTTTTAGTAAATGATGTTTTCTTGAGATTTTCATATATTTTTTTTATCTAGGTAAAAATCAATATATTATCTAAGTTCACTATTATGAATGAATTTTAGAAAGGATGCATTACATTATTTATTGGGTGTACAAATGTAGTTGGTGTATTACATAAACTAAAAGGTATTAACAACCATTTATATAGACTTTTCATGTGTCTCTCACTTTAAATAACTTTTTAGTTATGTGATAATTATGATTGCCTTTATACTTTTCCTGTGACTTCTTAAGCATCTCTTGTACTTGCAAATGGGTCTATTTAATTTTTTCAATGAATTTATTTGCTCTCAATGTTTCTCATGTGACGTATTTCCTCACTCCTCCTTGTTATCCATAAAAAAACATCCAAGGGAGAAGGAAGAAAATATCCAAATAAAAATTCAAAAGGGGACTTACTAGTAGAAGTATGGATTTCTCTGTTATAAGAGTGTTTAATATAGATTAGATTTGCATCTTAGGTCTTTGGATGCTTCTGATTGTAACCCCTCAAAAGTTGCACCAAAGCAATGTTGACTACTTATGTCTATCCATCTTTTTGTGGATGGAATATTATATATATATATATATATATATATATTCAACTTTGTTTGCATCTTCTCCCAAACTGTAGTCCAAAAGACACTGCGAAATATGGTATCCTTGTCCGATATGATGCTCCTTGGAATTGAAAAATGCATCGAGACCTAATCAAATAACATGTTTTCTACTTCTTTTCCTCTTATTCTATTTTTACAAGGCATAAGAATGCACATCTTATTGAACCTGACAACTACCACAAAAATATAGCAATGTCTCTTCCTAGTTGTTAGTAAACCTCCCACAAAATCCATGGAAATTCTTTCCCAAGTTCGAGTGGGTATAAGTAAGGGATAGTATAGACCTTGTTTTCCATTACTAGGATTCATAGTACAAGAAAGTATGCTTATTCTAATATACCATGCTACATCTTATTGCATTATGGGTCAGTACACATACCTTTGTAAGTTAGCAATTGTCTTCCCAACACCAAAATGCCCTGCAACTTTAGAAGTGTGAGTCTCTCTTATAAGATGCAATCTTTCACCTTTAGGAACACATAGCTTGTCTATATTGTGAAGTAACCCATTTTGTAGATGATATCCAGATTTATTGTCACCTTCTTCTACGTGAATTTGGTCATGTAGATATTGAAACGCCTCCTTGAAGTCCTCATATTATGTGTATGTCTCTTTGTATGCATCATGGGTAAAAGGATCCAAGTGCATAAGAGTTCTCAAAGTTGTAATATTGGATGTGGGTGGCCTTGAAAGAATGTATGCCAACTTATCAGTGATACCCTTCTTAGACTTGATGACTAGATGAAATTGTTGCAAAAACCTTATCCACTTGTAATGTCTAGTTTGTTGAGTCTTACTCTAGGCCTGCAAATATTATAGTGGTTGGTGATCAGTGTGTATAATGGTCTCCTTTCACATCATATAGTGCTTCCACTTATTAATATCTTGAACCATGGAATAGAGTTCCTTAACGTATGTAGGGTATTTTAAGACTGCCCCATGAAACATTTAAGAGTGATAGCATATCGTCTTATCTCCTTGTATCAAAATTACTTCCATAGCATATCCACTTGCATCTATCTCCACTTTGAAAGGATTTTGTAAGTTGGGAATTGTCAGAATTGGTGCTTGACTAATATTTATTTTCATCTCGTAGAAATATTTTGGTTAGAAATATTTTGGTTGATTATTTCCCCAAGAGAAACTCTTACCACTAGATATTATGGTGTGGAGTGGTGCAACTACTATTGAAAAATATGTTATGAAATTCTATAGGTACTATGTTGCCCCAAAAATTCTCCTAACTTCAGTGACATTAGTAGGAATTGGCCATTGTATGATGGTATCCATCTTTGTGAGATCTATCTTGGATTCTCCTCCACCAATCACATGCCCACATACACTAATGACTATTAAGAAAGCTCACATTTCTTGAAGTTAGCCAGTAGCTGGTGCTTTTTCAGAGTCTCTAACACCTACATGAGATGTGAAATGTGCTCCTCCTAGATAGAGTTATAAACCAATATATCATCCAAATACAATATAACAAATTAATCTAAATATGGGTGCAATACATCATTCATCAGTCTCATAAATGTAGTCAATGCATTACATAAACTAAATGGCATGACCAACCATTCATACAAAATCATCCTTGTCTTGAAGGCGGTATTCCAGGTGTCTTCTTCTTTGACACATACCTAGTGGTATCTCAATTTGAGATCCAACTTGGTGAAGTACGTGGCATGTTGCAACTAGTCTAAGAAATCAACGATCTTGGGTAGAGAGTATCGGTTCTTTAATGTAATATTGCTCAAATATTTGTAGTCGATACACATTTTACAAGTCTCGTCCTTCTTGGGTACTAATGATAGGTGACCCACAAGGTGAGGCACTTGTTAGAATAACTCCATGCTCTAACAACTGTTAAAACTACTTCTTCACTTCATCTACTTCCAAAATAAAGTGTCTATAACCTAATATTTGGTAATGGGGAGTTAGGCAACAATTGTATCTCATGATCCACTTCCCTCTTAGGTGGAAGCCCTTTATGATCCTAGAACACTCCTATGTATTCATGTAGCAACTCCTCCAATTGATTTTTTTTCTCTTTAGTACATCCCTTTAGGAATGCCTTTGCTCTTACCAATTCATCACCTGGTTTATTCTCTCGTAAGAAAAGAAAAACATACTTCTTACTTGAACTAATCAACTTTTTGGTGTGGTTGAAACTTACCAATGAGATCTTCGATTTACCTTTATGCAGATTGATGATGAAATAACTCCCATCCTTGATCAGGTGGTACTAGTTTTCTCTCTACATGAAGATCACATCCCTCATATACATGAAGGGGATTCCAAACACTACACCACACACAACAATGGGAACTACATATAACTCCACTTCATCAATAAAATATGCTTACAACAAATTTGATCTTGAACCATTTTGTGACCTTGATCTCTACATCCTTCTTTACCCACTCCAGTGGATATGGGCTAGGATGATCATGAACCCCCAACCCACGCTTGTTTACCAGATCGACGACTATGAGATTTGTATGTGAACTGGAATAGAATAGAGCATCTACCTTGGTATTCTTGACCTGGATATTGATATGGAAGAGTTTTTTTATCTCCTTCTCTTCCTTGTGATGAAGGATACTCAAGTTCACCTCCTTATACATTGAAGTGCACAGACTCTTCTCGTCCACATATGAACTTCTCTCTACCTGAATACTTGAATCAGTGGCTAGAAGGTTCTTCTTCTTGGCATCCTTCTTACAGTTATGTTGATGGGATTCGTGTGACCTAGATCAACATTAGGGGTTACACCCAGTGAGAATTCTCAATTAGACGTCCCATTGTTTGGAATAGGTAGCCCATCCAGATTCTATCCTGAAATCCATTACTAGTTTGGGATTTACATAAAGAGTGAAAGGAAACTAATCTAAGATGCATGTGTTTAGATAAAAGTAAAGGTAAACAAAAATTAAACATAGAACCATACATGCTCCTATCAATGTTCCAGGAAATAGTTCACACAAAGAAAAGAAAAGAATATGAGTAAATAATTGCAAACCCAGAATATTCTAACATTGCTACAATGATTTATAGTCCTATGTTCACATATTTAGACAAACATAATTTCTAGAAGAATATAAATAAAAATGAAAAAATCACACATGAGAATAGTCTATAGTGAGAGATACATTCTTACACGACTCTAGTGTTAAGAAAAGGTAGAAGAACAATCCACAACAAGTGCAACATGAGAATTAGAGTTCTCCAAAAAATAGCTTGGCCAAGCAAGATTCTTCTCATTAAAGTTTCAGCAGTAGTACATGAAAGCTCAAAAAGCCAAAATCCCCAAATTAGAGTAGGGTCCTCCTATTTATTAAAATTCACCTTGAATATTCTCCTTTCTCCTTCCTAACTCTTGACATTCTATTTGTAAACTTTTGTATCTATCCTTTATGTAATGATGTGGAAATATTGACAGCATAAAAATCATAATTTACTATCTCCTGCATCATATACATTCACGTTTCGAATTTGTCTTTTAGTGCTTATGGAATATTATAGGTTTTGGCCCTAGTTTGCATCTTTACTTGATGTTGTTCTAACATGAGATATGTACTTTGTCTTTTTCCATTTGGGCTTGATTCTCTTTTGTTGATTAGTTTCTCATGAGATAGTATATCATCCTTTGTTGTAGATCACATTTGCAAAGACATTGTTGCATACTAGCAGATCTTATCTTTCTTGATGTAGAGAATTTGTATCTATTTAGTTCATCTCTATCTAAACAGGGATTAAATGTAGAGGAGAACATATCTGAGAAGTAGTGGTGGTATCGAAAGACACTGCATAACTAAAGCACAAGTCGCTCAATGAGAGCGAGAGA
>ML790332.1:118005-137966 GCA_009831015.1 Picea engelmannii | reverse complement strand
ACCTGTCCTGGCAACTGAAACGCTAACCGATTTGTCATCATTAGTCCATTTCTCTTAATGGATTCATAACTGAAGCGTTTAAACTTTGAGGAAGAACAACAACCCTCCGATCACTACTTGATCCAACGGTTCAGATCACATCGGGATTTCACCCATCGCGATTTTGGCACTCTTGGCGTTCAGAGTTTTTGTCACTTACAAATCCCGTGACTAAGGGATGTGACCATAGCCTTATGTCTCTCTATTGGGGTTTCGGCGTTTTCAATGTCGAGATGCATATGTACTCGGAACCCCCGATTCTCTGATCCCCGATGTGCTCTTTTCCCGAGCCTTAGCCCCTTCCGGCTACACAATGGTCCATGTGACCTGCGATCACATGACCACCACCATACCTCTCGAAAATGTGCGCTAGCCCACCTGGCTAGAACATGATCCATATGACCTGTCTCCGTGTGACCTCGGTCATATCACTCCATCGGAGTTTCGGCACTTACGATGACATAATCCTTATGTCCATGGAATTCGCGATTTCCCGATTCGCGATGCGCTTTAGCCCTCCTGGTTGACCCTGGTTCACGTGACCATTACCTGTGACTGCAACCATACCTCTGAAAGCTGGCCTCCACTATGCCACCGTTCTCCTTCGCTGTTGTGCTGACATCTGGCCCCTACTTATCGGGGTTTCGCGAATCGCGATTCTAAATTGCACAAACTCTTGTCAACGGGATCCCCGATTTCTCGATGAACCAAAATGCCGAAGGCGCCTTGATCTTCGACACCTGTCCCTCAGATGGACGGTCCCGATCCCTTCGGGATTTCAAGACTTTCGATGTCAGGAGTTTCTCACCTCTCCAATCCCCGATTACCGATAACGAAGATCAACAGTCCAGATCTCATTCTTATCCAACGGCTGTGATTACTTCGCGAAATCGCATATCGCGATTTCGGAGTTCTTGATGTCAAGAGATTCTAACATTGCAAAGTGTCGATCGCCGATGCCTCTGCTGACGTCACACGTGGTTTGAAACGTGTTAGATCCTGCCACGTGTCACTCTGATTTGTGAATTGCATGAGCCTAAAGTGCTAGATCTTCCTGACACCTGTCATCCTCTGATTGTGCCACGTGTCCCTGGGTGACGTGGTCTACCGACATGAGTTGGATCAATGGTCTAGATCTCATGTTGATCTGACGGTGCAGATTCAGTCGGGATTTCACATATCGCGAAATCGGGGTTTTCGATGCATTGTGTTCTTTGCATTACGAAATCCCGATCCCTGAAACTCCGATAAGGCCTCCTGGCTGCCACGCGTCCATACGAATGGACGGTCTAGATCCCTGCTTGATTTAACGGCTGCGATCAAATAGCGATTTCAGGGTTTTCGTTGTCGAGTGAACTTTCCATATTGAAATCCCGATCCCCGAATCTCCGATGGCTTATCTCCCTCGCAACTTCTGCAGATCTGATGGCTGTCAGGTATCCGCTTCTAATCTGATGGCGCAGATCACTTCTTCTGCATGCCAACTCCTGCGCTTAACATCTGTGCAGCTTCTCCCGATCTAACAGCTGTCCGGATTTTCGAGTGTGATCCGACGGCTCTCGGTCTCTTTCCTGTGCTCCTTGCGCGTATAAAAATGCTATTCCTCCTGAGCTTATTCTCCTCGAATCCTTAGACTGCAACTTATTTCTTTTGCTCGACCTCGACCATATTCCTATCAGGTCGAATACCCTTCATCACTCTGCTTGGATATTGTCTTTCTTGTCATCATTCTTTTGCCATAGACTATTTCCATCAATGACAACCTTGACATTCTGCATCCCTGCTATTTCCATATTTCCAACAAGAAGATCCTCGGTGATGATTTAATGATATGATATACCAATCACAAGGATCGTCTATAAATAGGTTTGGGCATGGACCAAAATAGCAAGCTCAGGTGTATTCGGTTGCACCTATCCATAAAATGTGTATTTGGGATCCTTAAGTGGGCATGGTCAACCACCAATTTAATCGTTCGTCGACCCAAATACTTGGTTAATCCACTTAACCGGCAAGGTGAGGTTTATAATGGAACCGCATGTTCCAACACCCCCCTCGTAAACTCCTCTTGGAGAAAAAAAAATTCCACATATTCCTCCTTGAATTTGTTCTAACTACAAAACATGATCACAAGATGGTATAATAATACTCATGAGGAAGTTTGATCACCATCAGCATAGATCAAGGCCAAAAGGAGCAGTCAACCATTGCAAACTAGTTGAAAATTTTGTTGTCCAAACACGGTCTTAGTCAGTTGATCGAATAGACAATAAGACAACATTAACCAGTCGATCATTCTAGTAGACAAGAACACACCAATATAATGATTCTTGGTCAATTCAACACTCTGTATTAGGTACAATAAGCAGAAATATAGCTCCCAAAAACATAGTTGAACATGGTTTGGTCGGTCTTAGCAAATGCAATCACATCAGTTGGGTTTACACAACAACAACACCAATTAATCCCCCCCTTAAACACAACTAAGGGATCAAAGCATCACCAATAGATCTTTTTCAAAACAACAGATAGCGGAAAAAAAACTAGTTGAAACTCAGTCGACAAATGAACAGTCAAAAATTCACCTCCAGTTGACTGTCAAGTTAGGTCGAGTCATAGTCGACCAGTGTCACAATTGAAAGCTAGTCAACTATCAAGTCGGGTCGATCATGTGGTCGATCGATACAAATAAATCAGTAATGACGAGCGTTGTACGTCTTTATAGCTAATGAAACACAATAGTAGGAACTCCTCAAACATATGGTTATATGCACCCATGACTTCTCATCAATCCAACCACAGTCAATCCTGGTATTTTGTATTGGTCCATGGTTATGTCTGTCATGTTTCTTCTACAAGGATTGGAAGGAATGATTTCCATGTCTTCGATGGCAAGGATGACGATAAGGCATATAGGTTTTTATTGGTTGATCGAGATAGGCTCGAGGTCTAGTGTACTCTTAAGAGTAGGAAACCCTGGTATATCAGCAGCAGTTTTATCAACAATAATATCCTCAACTTCTGGCATGTTAGGAACATCCATCCCATCAATTGATTTAGTAGATTACTCTACTAGAAAATCAATCTGAATCCCACCTGCAACAAAGAAAACTTCCATGTTTGCAACAAGAGAAGGTGTAGGAAAGGAGGAAACAACAACATCATATCCAAGACCTATTCTTGGTGTTAACGTCTAAAGGATAATAGGAGTAGCAAATCCATGTCCATTCTTCCCAAGTCCTTCTCCGGTATATCCCATCTTGCTAAGAAAGTGGGATACTATACTTGTAGTGTGTTTTTCAAAGCTAGGAAAAACAACACAGTCATTAGTTTTAAAGCATAAATGAACAACATCTAGTTTACAAAAAGTAGCAAGGAGTGGAGAAAAAATGGGCGATCCTCACAGCTCAAAAGAACCAATATTCTTCTCACAAATAATTGGACTAGCAACAATGGTGGAAGAATAAATAAGTGATCCAGACAACTCAACAACAACAATCTTCTTCTCAGCAATTGTCTCATCATTTTGTTCAATGGCCTACAGTTGGAGAACATGTTCTTTAATGTTCTACTTGTAGTTCTATAAGATTTGAAGAGTCTCATCCTTCCCAGTCAGTTGCAGCAATGTAGCATCATAATCTTCATTCAATGCCTGATATTCGTTAAACTTTCGATTGTTATATTCTTGAAGAGGAGAAGCTTCCTCGCAAAGCTCATCAACGAATGCCTGCAAGTGGGCAACCTCACGAGTTAGTTGGGAATTTTCTTCCATCAGTTGGTTGACATTTGTGGTCAATGTTGTATAAGGAAGAGTTTTCACTTCTTCTTCCAATTCCTCAAGAAGTTCATATTTCTCCTCAAAATTGTCTGCAAGAGTCTAGAAAAATCGTGTCGCAGTGTTCCCCATGGTAGGAATCCTCCTGGAGTGCTCAATAACAACAGTGTGGAATATGTCTTATGCAATCTTCAATCGATTTTTCAGTCCTACATTCTTTGTCTTCAAGGAATCATTTTCATGAGAAAGGGATTTCACCTCCTTCACAAGATCATCGAAAAGATTGGTTTTGTCTTCAAAATCATCCACTAGATCTTGAAATATGGTTTCCATTGTCGAATTTAGGTCAACAATTTTCCTAGATTCATCATCAAATCTCTACAGAAGGCTAATTTGAAAGAGAGAGTCCATATCTTCCTATTGGGTGTGGGATATCTCCAAGTCACTTATCAAGCATTGATTCTCAGTATGAAACTACGGAACGACATTCTGCAAGGTAGTGACTTCTGCATAAATTTGGTTGTGAGGTTCTTCCAAGGAAATAACCTTCTTCTCATGAATCTAGTGCAATTTCTGGAGCATTAGAGTTTCATCTTCATCCGACATTCTCATTTTTATGGAGGGAAAGATCCAAGCACAAAATATTTAAAAGAAAGAGTGAGCGGAAAGTTGTCCACAACAAGAGGTCGGGCTTCACCAATCGACATATACCAAGTCGGGATATATTTCCTAACGATCCAATGCCAAGGCTGGTCGATAATGAGCAATCGACCCAAATCATGCAAGGCTAGGATATCCTCATCATTCTCCTTCTACAAAAACACTAATAGTTGGGCGTGCCTATGATCGGCGCCTATTCCAACCATGCTTTCGAGTCAAACTAAGGGTAGGTCAAGCATATCCCAATGGTTAGAGTCTAGTCCGTGAGTCGAGTCAAGAAAGGGAAACTTTATCGACCTTCATGTCAGTTTTACTCGAACAAAAAATACCAGTCGAGTCAAGCAATGTGGGCGTCCAAGTCAAACCATATTTCAATCGACGACAAGGAGAGTCGGGTTAGATCTCTTTTTCACTTTGACGAGAAAACAACAAGTCGATGGTATCACCATAGCCAACTGGTCGAGTCAAGCTTTATTTCAGTCAAGAGGCCAAATCCGTGAGTTGAGTCGAGTGCAAAGTCAATGGTTTGTCTTGGATGGTCTATTCGAGGCTTATTTGAGCATCCACGCATGAGTCTAGGGTATCTACAAGTTTTCTTGGCATATTTTTTAATTGGTGAGGGAATCCATGCATCCGTCTTCAATCGAAGAAAATGTTGGGCGGATTGGAAATCGTCGATCAAACCCTCGCGCATTTTACTGTTGGAACTTCCTCTATCAATAATAGCCGACAGTACGCATACTAGCCGGACACACAAAAGGTGCTTGAACCTTCTCCAAGGGTCTTCTTCCACACTAGTCGACTGTTGTTTGAGGGATCCTAAGTCGATGTCAAATAAAGAAAACGAGCCAGATAAATATCAATTCAAAACTCCACACAAAGGATTTCTCAGTTGATGCTCTTCTGTAGTCGACCAATGCACCCGTGGTTGAAACTTTTCTAGTCAACAACGATGGACAACAACCCACACAAAGAATTTAACAAGGGTTTGATCCATCCATTCTTCGGGCAATAACCAAGTCACGATTTTAGTCATATAAGCATAGAAGAAAAAAATGGTTTTTGTGGTTCAACAACCCATGAAAAGTGACAAAATTCTCACAAAGAATGTTGGCAGTGAGTCTCCAGTTTTGAATAACCCATCGCAGAGAAACAAGACCACAGCTTCATGGTTGTATCAATCCCATTATTTTTTTTGCGAACCCTAGATCAAAGAACCAACAACTCTAATACCATGTTAGAACATGGATTAAACGTAGAGGATAATGGATCTGAGAGGCAGTGGTGATGTCAAAAGACACTATAGAAATAAAGCAAAAGTCGCTCAATGAGAGCAAGAGTAGATCCCCGATGATGATCTCGTGATATGATAGACCGATAAAAAGGATCATGTATAAATAGGTTTGGTGATGGACCAAACCAACAAGCTCGAGCATAGTTGGTTGCACCTATCCATAAAATACACATCTGGGATCCTTAATTGGACATGGTCAACCACCAATTTAGTCGTTCGTCAATCCATAATTAATCGACCCACTTAACCGACAAGGTGAGATTTACGATGGAACTTCATGTTCCAACAATCTTCTTGAATATTATGTATTCTAAATCCAGAGTACGATCTTCTTCCAACACTAGTACATGGGTTCCATTCATCACTAGATAGATGAGTTGCTAGTATAAAACCTCAAAAAAATGTGCATTTAAACATAAATAACTCAAATGGAAGTTGAGTGAGAATTTAAAATATATTTCCCTAAATGGAAGTTGAGTGAGAATTTAAAATATACTTCCCTAAGCTCAATCTCCAGTCCCTCCGATGACGAGTTGACGAACATCTTGAATGAAATACTATGTCATCAAGTTTGTGGGCTACCAATCTTTAAAATATGTGACAAATGTTGAGGAATCTCCTGAAACCTATATCTGGGAAGTTATATATCTCGGTAAGACCTTTCCAATGGTATAAGGAGAGCATGAAATGGAGCTTGGAGAATTGGAAGTTAGGTCTTTCCCAATGCAGCATGTTGCACTTTCCGCCCATGTTTGAGGTAGTGCGCCCTGATTTCCTTGACACGCTTACCAACACATTTTGTCCTATTTTGTACTTCATAATTTGGGTTGCGATCTGACCTTATGGTTTATTCGTCCATGCCTCGAGGGATCGGGTCTTATTCGTTGTTTTCGTTCGCAAGCCGACAAGTTAAAATGGAACAAAGAACAGTTTAAAGGTCTAGCCTATATCGACGTTTACAATCTATTTGTATTGTTGGCATGTTGGGGCTTAAAACACATCTCTTGGCCACTATGTTGGAGGTCTAGATGGATTAGAGATGTTGGTGGATTGTTGATGTTTCGAGGGGAGAGAGAAATCCAAGATATTGCAATTGCCCCGACACAGCATCAAGTGAAGGAGTTTACATGATGTTGAGGTTGCCTTGAAACATTAAGGATAAGATTAAGAAGAGAGGCCAATACATTGGCGGGTGAGGGATATTTAAAATCATGAATACTAGTCAATACAGTGATAGGGAAACATTCGAGAGAAGGGTTTTTAAAAACATATTAAATAATGGT
Organism: Picea engelmannii; assembly: GCA_009831015.1. Classification (NCBI taxonomy): domain Eukaryota; kingdom Viridiplantae; phylum Streptophyta; class Pinopsida; order Pinales; family Pinaceae; genus Picea; species Picea engelmannii. The sequence goes on along the minus strand of ML790332.1, from coordinate 130,915 downwards.
TTTAAAAGAGGGGTTTGCATGGTTGATGACCCCCATCCACCTCACCTTTTATTAGTCCCTGCCTCAACAGGGACTATAGCTTTTGGTCACGTAGTCAAACTACATTGACCTTATACTATTTATCCAAAATTCACAACCATACCCAAAGTTTCTTTCAAATTCCATATTAACCTGATTTAATTTTGAAAACAAAATTATTTTTGTATTTAACCTGATTGGTTGATGTGACTTTATTTCTCTAGTGTGTAAGATTTATTTTTTTGAATTGTCAGAATTATCAAATGAATTTACTAAAACAAATTATGTGAGTGGTCCTGCATGCAGTCGAGGCTCTGACCACCCTACATATGTAGTCGAAGCTCTGACACTGACATCTCTGACACCACCCTCCACTTCCACTTGGAAAAGTACATGCACAAGTAAAGCACATCTTGTTGCCACCTCTGGAGATACGTGCCATGGAAATGAAAACTCATATGTATGAATCATAAGGGAATACTGACTACAACACCATGACTACAAAACCAAGAAGAAAATGTGCAAAGGGTGTGCACTCTAAAAGAATGCATAAATGAAAACTCACATGTATGAATTTGTTGGTTCTTAGAATGGGATTACGACCTATGATTCCAGTGATGGCGTTGTAATATTTTTTCACCCTTGTTTATTATACCTCTACAAGAGGAGGAGGTTGTCGAGCCCTTCATTCTTCAACCTTGTTTATTCCTCTACAACAGGAGGAGGTTGTCCGACCCTTCCGCCACTTTCCTATACTCTTATTGTGTATGAGGCATTAATTTGTTGTATGGATAGTTTCAGTAAAAAAGGATATTTTTATGTGTTTTGAGTGCCCATAGATAGAGAATAGTGACCCGGATAGTGAAATGTGAGGCAGGTTTCTCTTAAATCAAAAAGTCGTCAGCAAGTTATCGTTTGTTTGGCGAGCCAAGTTGGTTGATCCTGGTTGGTACAATGAATCGAACTTTGATAGAATGGAGGAGGCAGGTTCTTTGAGAGATTGGTTGTTTAGGTGGTTGAATCTCTATGTTGCATACTTACTCTGAGAAATGAAAATATGATGTGGATGTTGGAATAATTCAATTCCAAGATAGTAGTGAAGTAGTCCCAAATCTGTCATCTTAAAGCCTACATGTAATTCCTTTTTCACCTGTGCAATATGATCATCATTGTTTCCTGTAATGATCAAGTCATCTACATACATAATAAGAATCACTAGATATGGACCATGTTGACGGATATACAAAGTATCATCAGATTCACTTCCTTGAAAACCAACCTTCCTAATATATTCATCCATTTTGGTATACCAAGCTCGAGGAGCTTGCTTTAACCCATATAAAGCCTTAATTAATTTGCAGACTTTATATTCCTGCCCTGCAATTTCAAAACTTGGTGGTTGTTGCATATATACATCTTCCTGTAAGTCTCTGTTGAGAAAAGAACTTTTTACATCCATTTGATGAACTTTCCAACCTTTTCGAGTGGCCAATGCAACTGTTAATCGGATGGTATTCCATTTAGCTATAGGAGAAAAATTTTCCTCGTAATCAATGCCTTCCTGCTGCGCAAAACCTTTAGCCACAAGTCGTGCTTTATACTTGTCAATTTCTCCATGTTGGTTGTATTTAATTCTGTAAACCCATTTGCATCCGATGGGTTTAACACTTTGAGGACAATCAATAAGTTTCCAAGTGTTATTATCAATTGTTGCTTGATACTCTTCAATCATAGCTTGTTTCCATGATTTATGTTTTACTACGCCACTAGAACTATGCCCTCTGGAACTATGACCTCTGGAACTATGCCCTCTAGAACTACGCCTCTAGAACTATGACCTATGGAACTATGCCTCTAGACCTACACCCTCTGGAACTACACCCTCTAGAACTATGACCTCTGGACCTATGCCCTATGGAACTATGACCTCTAGAACTACACCCTCTAGAACTATTACCTATGAAACTACGCCCTCTGGAACTGTGACTTGTGGAACTACGCCTCTGGAACTATGCCCTCTGGAACTAGGACCTCTGGAACTACACCCTCTGGAACTACGCCCTCTGGAACTATGCCCTCTGGAACTATGCCGCTGGAACTACACCCTCTGGAACTATGACCTCTGGAACTACGCCCGCTAGAACTATGCCTCTGGAACTATGACCTCTGGAACTATGCCTCTGGAACTACGCCCTCTGGAACTACGCCACTGAAACTATGCCCTCTGNGCCTCTGGAACTATGACCTCTGGAACTATGCCTCTGGAACTACGCCCTCTGGAACTACGCCCTCTGGAACTATGACCTCTGGAACTACGCCCTCTGGAACTATGACCTCTGGAACTACGTCCTCTAGAACTATTACCTGTGGAACTATGCCCTTTGGAACTGTGGCTTGTGGAACTACGCCTCTGGAACTACGCCCTCTGGAACTATGACCTCTGGAACTACGCCTCTGGAACTATGCCCTCTGGAACTACGACCTCTAGAACTACACCCTCTGGAACTACACCCTCTGTAACTACGCCTCTAGAACTACACCCTCTGGAACTACACCCTCTGGAACTATGACCTCTGGAACTACGCCCGCTGGAACTACGCCCTCTGGAACTATGCCCTCTGGAACTACACCATTGGAACTATGCTATGTGGAACTATGACCTCTGGAACTACGCCCTCTAGGACCTCTGGAACTATGCCCTCTAGGACCTTTGGAACTACACCCTATGGAACTACACCACTGGAACTATTCCCTCTGGAACTACGCCCTCTGGAACTATGCCCTCTGGAGCTACGCCCTATGGAACTATGACCTCTAGAACTATGCCCTCTAGAACTACACCTATGGAACTATGACCTCTGGAACTACGCCTTTGGAACTACACCCGCTGGAGCTATGCCTCTGGAACTACGCTCTCTTGAACTACACCTCTAGAACTACGCCCTCTGGAACTACGCCCTATGGAACTACGCCCTCTGGAACTATGACCTCTGGAACTACGTCCTCTGGAACTACACCCTCTGGAACTATGACCTCTGGAACTATGCCCTCTGGAACTACGCCCTTTGGAACTATGCCCTCTAGAACTACGCCGCAGGTCATAGTTCCAAATGTCATGGTTCCATAGGGCGTAGGTCCACAAGTCAAAGTTCCACAGGTCATACTACGCCCTCTGGAACTACGCGTAGTTCCAGTGGCGTAGTTCCAGAGGTCATAGTTCTAGAGGGCATAGTTCCAACGGCGTAGTTCCAGAGGGCGTAGTTCCAGAGGGCGTATTTCCAAAGGGCGTAGTTCCAGAGGGTGTAGTTCCAAAGGTCATAGTTCCAGAGGGCATAGTTCCAAAGGGCATAGTTCTAGAGGCGTAGTTCGAGAGGTCATAGTTCCAGAGGCGTAGTTCTAGAGGGCATAGTTCTAGAGGTCATAGTTCCATAGGGCGTAGTTCTAGCGGCGTAGTTCCAAAGGGCGTAGTTTCGGAGGGCATAGTTCCAGAGGGCGTAGTTCCAGAGGCGTAGTTCCAGAGGTCATAGTTCCAGAGGCCTAGTTCTAGAGGGTGTAGTTCTAGAGGTCATAGTTCCAGAGGGCGTAATTCTAGTGGCGTAGTTCCAGAGGGCATAGTTCTAGTGGCATAGTTCCAAAGGGCGTAGTTCCAAAGGGCATAGTTCCATAGGGCATAGTTCTAGAGGGCGTAGTTCCAGAGGTGTAGTTCCAAAGGTCATAGTTCCAGAGGTGTAGTTCTAGAGGGCGTAGTTTCAGAGGTCATAGTTCCAAAGGGTGTAGTTCCAGTGGTGTAGTTCCAGAGGGTGTAGTTCCAGAGGGCATAGTTCCAGAGGTCGTAGTTCCAGGGGGCGTAGTTCCAGAGCCGTAGTTCCAGAGCCATAGTTCCACAAGTCACAGTTCAAGAGGGCGTAGTTCCATAGGTAATAGTTCTAGAGGGCGTAGTTCCAGAGGTAATAGTTCCAGAGGGCGTAGTTCCAGAGGTCATAGTTCCAGAGGGCGTAATTCCAGAGGGCGTAGTTCCAAAGTTCATAGTTCCAGGGGGCGTAGTTCCACAAGTCATAGTTCCAGAGGGTATAGTTCCACAGGTCATAGAGAAACTATGCCTCTGGAACTATGACGAGTTGACATAACAGTGTCGTGATGGACTGTCCTAGACTCCACCAACAATTACAGTGATCAATATTTAGTTGGCTATGTAGCATTGAATATTGCAATAAGTAGACAATTGATTATCAAATCTGAATTGCTTTCAAATCCTACAATGTGAATTTCTTTCAAATTCCACATATTTTAGATCGCATAATCTATATTTCACCTATCGCAGCATTGAATGCACAACCTATATTCCACCTGCCGCAGCATTGAATGTTGTTTAGCAAACTAGATATTGCTCTCCAAAAATAATTAACAATAGTCTATATATTGCTTGCCAACAATTACCATTCTTCTTGCTCTCGCTGGGATAGATTGTGAATGCAAGAGGCCTAAGAAAAACCCTCATCTTCATCGTGAATTGTGTGTCAATTGGCATTATTCTTACTCGATTACATATTTTTCTTGTTTAAAAATGACCTTGTATGCACCTGTTTCCACGATTCCATGACCAATTACATTCTTCTTGCTGGAATATGCCCTCGAAGCAGCCAGTAGTTTTAATATGTCTGTAACTGTGTCTGTGTCTGTGAAAATATTGTTGTAGCAACTCAAGAAGAATATGTCTGTAGCAACTCAAGCGCGGCTGCGTCTGTGTCTGTGAATATGTCTGTAACAAGAAGAATATGTTTGTGAAAATGAGGGTGGTGGAATCCAGTCAACCTGAGATAATTCTCCTTCAAGAAACCTTGGGGGATGGTGATGTTATCGTTTCCATGCTAGAATGTATACTCAAGCAATGTAGTTTTATTGGTCAAGATGTCAGAGGGCGTTCTAGTGGATTGACAATTGGATGGAATAACATATTGATCAAACTAATAAATTCATGGGCTTTTGAATTAGGATTAGGAATGAAATTTTGACTTGAATATTTGGGACAATTTTTCTCAATTTCAAACATTTATGGGCCATATGCTGACAGAGTTCCTTTTTGAGATGCTCTTGCCCAGAAATATTTCTTTACATGCGACAGACTCATTCTTGGTGGTGATTTAAATTTTTCCATGGGTGTTGCATAGGTATGAGGCCCTAGGGTTCGAATTGATCCCCTTTTCGACTATTTCAAGCACTTTCTAATGGTTGATAGCCTCTCAAACCTTTCCCTAGTTAAATTGAATAGTACATGGAGGAATACACGAACTAGGGAATATTGTATTACAAAAAGATTAGACCGTTTCTTGGTCTTAGATGAACTACGAGAGAAACTGTTGCACTACAGGCAGTGGATTAGTAGTGGGGAGGAATCAGATCACTCTCCAATTTTCCTTGAGGTTACAGGTGGGTCATGGAAACCAACAAGCCCCTTCAAATTTAATCTGGCTTGGCTAAAGGAGGAAATTTTTCATAATCTAGTCAAAGAGTGTTGGATCCCTTTTGACCCATCCTCAGTAGACGCGGTCGAGGTATAATTTGAAGCTAACCTAAATCATTTCAAGAAGGAGGAAGTGCAGTGGGATCACAATAAAAGGGAGGAGGATGAGTAGGATTTATCTAATATGGAAGTTTCCCTCTAATCAATTCATGAGTCAGAAGGGGAGGTATATTTCTCTGTTGATTTGGAAAAATTCTATGCTCTCTCTGGAAAAGAAAAGAAGACAGTTATTGGAATCTTTTGAAGAAGCCTGGCGTCATAAGAGTCATGCTATCTGGTTAGAAATTGGAGATGAAAACACAATTTTTTTCCAGGATTATGCAAAAGGATGGAAGCTTTACAATACTCTCTAGAGCCTCTCTAACCACAGAGGGTGAGAAGTCTCCTCTTTTGATGAACTAGATCAATTGGGTAAGAGGCACTTTCAAAACCTTTTCAAGGAAGATGATATGGATAATATAGCAGATATAATCAGATTAGCCCTTTTCTTCCCACACTTTGTGGATGATGAAGCCAATAGGGAACTCATGGAGGAAGTCTCGGAAGAAGAAGTTAAGGAAAGTCCTTCATAGTTTCCAGAAGAATAAAATACCAGAGCCAGATGGTTGGACCATATAATTCTTCTTATGCTTCTATGATATGATTGGAAGGGATATTTTATCAGTGGTTGAAAAATCCCGTAGAGAAGGTCACATGCATGCTCCTCTTATCTCTACCTTCATTGCCTTGATCCAAAAATCCAACTCTCCACATACTTTAGATGAGTTCAGACCTATCTCTTTATGTAATTGCATATATAAAGTGGTGGCAAAGGTGATCGCTAGAAGGATCAAGGTTGTCCTATCAGAGGAGGTTTCCAAGGAAAAATTGAACAATTTTGCTTCTTGGTAGGACGACAAATTCATGAGGCCATTAGGGTGGCATAGGAGGGAATACACTCTATAAAAATGAGGAAAGTAAAAGGGGTCGTCCTAAAGATAGATCTATCAAAAGCTTATGATTGAGTGAATTGGCTCTACATCAGGCTCATCCTAACCCATCTTGGCTTTGAGATCCCCTTTATTAATTTGATAATGTGTTGAATATCTATAAAATCATTTGTAGTCCTAATAAATGGAGCAACTTCCCCTTTTCTTCATGAAGAACACAGCCTTTGTCAAGGATGTCTTTTATCGCCACTACTTTTCCTCCTTGTAGTGGAAGGACTTAGAAGGGTGATGATAGAGGCGAAATTGAGGGGGAAATCATGAAATATCCATCTCCCCCACGCTTAGGATAATTCGTCTACTTTTTGTAGAGGATGTACTACTTTTTTGCAATGGACTTAGAGGTGACTTTGAAAAGATGCATAATATCTTGGATCTCTTTAGCAGGGCTACTGACATGCAAATTAATGAAAGGAAATCAACCTTATCCGTCAAAAATATGGAGGATGAAGAACTTGCAGTTTATAGGACCCTATTCCCATATCATACTTTGGATTTTGACATAGGTCTTAAATACCTAGGCTTCCATCTAAAGCCAAATTGTTATAAAAAGAATGATTGGTCTTAGTTGATAGCTAAGTTGGAAAAAATATTATCTTGCTAGAGCTTCAGATGGCTCTCTCGTGGTAGCCGACTGACCCTAGTTAAATCGCTTTTGGAAGAAATACCAGTGTACTAGATGTCATTGACATGGATCCCCAAAGGGATTCCTGAAAAGGAAAGGAAATTGTGTTTTAAATTTCTTTGGAACGACAAACAGGAAACAAAATTCCTTCCTTGGGTGAAATGGAATTCTCTGGCCATGCCAAAATATTTGGGAGGATGGGGATTGAAAAACATTTTCCTTTTTTCAAAAGCTCTGACAACAAATTCCTATTGGAGATTGATTTCTACAAATAGCCTTTGGACACATGTAGTCATCCACAAATATATCAACCCAACATCTGTTAAGGAATGGATAGGAAATCCTCTTAAGAAAAATTCTATGTGCTCAATCATATGGAAAGCAATTATCTCTTCCTTCGAGGTGGTGGGTGAAGAACTTGCTTGGAACATAGGAAAAGGTAACTTGGTGCATATTAGATCGGACCCTTGGCTGGGAAGTGGTGTTGGTCACATCCTCCCTATAGATTTATTTCTAGTCATACACGTGAAGGAGATTTTCTTCTTTAAATCAGATTTCAGATCCTTCTCAAACTATTATCTGGTCTCAAGAGTGGAAGGACTCTTTTCAAATGGGGATAGAGGAAGAATATACAGCCTCTTGGTCAAATTATATCATAGCCTTAAATATGGCTCACATTCATCTATTGGACAAAGATGATGAATTGGTTTGGAAGCATGCTCAGCGTGGAGTTTACACTCCAAAACTGGGTTCTATTCAACTCAATATATTTTTTACCTGAGGGAACCCTTCTGGTGGTGGAAAGGCCTTTGGAAAGTCCACTACCCTCTTAAATCTTGAATATTTATGTGGTGTCTAATTATCAAAAAAATTCCCACATGGGAGTTTATGAAAAAGAGACCGGCTAAAGGGTCGGGCTAGTGTATCCTTTGCAAATTAAATGGAGTCGTTGAACCATCTCTTCATTGTATGTCCATATAAAAAATGTGTTTGGCAGGAGTGCTCTCTTTTGTTAGGCAAAGGATGTAATTGGAAAGGTACTACTATTGAAGATGCATGGAAATCTTGGGTCTCCAATGCCACTAACCACAGTGTTCGGGCCCTTCCATTGCTCATTTGTTGGGGTCCCGGTTGGCTAGAAACTCTGCGATTTTTCGTGAAAAAATTATTCCTCCTTAATTCATTGCAACTCGGAGCCTAAGTATCGTCTCTCACTTCCCACGGGAAAAAGGGATGGGCCCATCCCGACCTGTCAGGGCAGAACTAGTGGATCAATCTAGACCTTGGGATTTCTTCGATGGAGCCTCCCAAAACAATAATTTATCTTGTGGAAAAGGGGCATTGTTACACATGTCTGAAAATCATTCTTTCAAAATAAAAATGTGTTTGTGTCCAGGGACGAACAATTATGCAGAACTGTTGTCCCTAAAATTGCTATTACTTTTTTTCCAAAGAAAAAGAAGTTGAAACTATACAAGATTTTGGTGATTCACTAAATGTCATCAATTGGGTCTGAAGAATACAATAGTGTCACAACATTCTCTTGCTTCGATTACTTGAATAGGTTCAAAGAATCTTGGATACTTTTGACACTTTTTTTGCCCACCATGTCTACAGGGAACGAAATATGGTCATCGATCATCTCTCTAAGGAAAGAACTCAAATGGGCCATGGACAATGGATGATCTCGGAAGACAATAGGGGCACTATCTATGAGTTCTATCACGAGACTTTCATTGAAGATCATTGTTCCACACCAGTTTTTGCTTCCACATGATCCTTTTGTTAAACATGATCCTTTTGCTAATATATATGATTATGTTTTTGTATTCTCCCATAATTTCTGTTCACAGACATAGTTATTCAGAGAGCTCTTACTTGTATTAGAATAGTGTTTTGTAAAGTTTCTAAGTTTTAAAGTTTTTGAGTTATTTGTTTTTATTACAAGGCAAAGGTTGCTTATTCAGAGAAAATTAACGCAAATACAAATTATCGATGACTTTTAACTTTAAATAATCGTTCATTGCAGCAATTATTTGCAAAGATTAACATTAGCTCTCACAAACTACACATTGTGTCGATTATCAATAATTTACCCTCAGCTTTAATCTCAGTAATACTTTAGTCCCAATATGTACTGAATAATATCTCATTATAGTTTTTTCAACTTAAAGAAGCCACAACCAAACGACTCAATTTAGTATGGTACACACACATATATAATGGAGCATGGGTTTGAATCTTGCAAAATCCTATGAATTGTGGGTGGGACTGCATGGGTATATCTAGAGGTTATAGTGATAATGATAGTAATATCACCCAAAACACAAATTGTCCATTCCACAAAATACAAATATATATATATATATATATAAACAAAATTATTTATATATATAAGAAATACATTTTTTATTTAATAAATAATAAAATAAATAAATACTATTAATTAATTAAAAATATTAACTATAATTAAATTAAATATAACAAAGCTTAACCATATATATAATCCAGCCAAAAGTAATCATTCATTGACTATACAATCCACATTGAAGTGTCGAGTACATAGGAAATATATAAATCTCATTATCAGAAATACCACTTAGCTCGAACTCCAGCTAAGGTCGCATTAAGCAAGACTGACGAACACGCAATGTACCCTCCACAGGTAACATGCCACCAGGTCTGGTCTCCATATTCTGATGAATCTTGACTTAATGAAATTTCTCACAGTAATAAAACGGGGCATTCTTCTGATTTGCAAATATAATTTCAAATCAAAGCCATCCATGACCAAAGCAATACAAATAGCTACCATTATCACAATAATTCTACCTTCAGAGGGTGGCATAGAATGAGTATGATACCATTTGTTAGCGCCTCCTTCGAATGAAACCAGCAAAAAAAGTTCTTAGCAGCCAGAAAACAATCGAGTATCTCATATTGAAGAGCATTTCTAAAGAACAACACTTGGCATACATTGGTCTTATTGGCATTAGATTTGACGCGGGCTCTCGTTAAAAACAAATGGGTATACAGATGAAAATAACCTCCCACTGCCCGCCTCGTGAACAATTTGCTGGAGAAGCCATCAACTTTGAGCCAGAAAGTTAGTACAAGGTTGATTAATGCTTCTGTCAAGCTTGGCACCATACGTAAGGAAGCAAGGCTGTATTTTTCGTCTGCTTCGCATTCTCCATCCCCATTCTTGTAGTTTTTGAGGGCAGAAGAAGCGTTGGTTCTTCCTTTTCTGATCACAACTCCTCTGAATTCTTTATTCCTTAGATCGAAAAATCTGATCAGCTTATTTGTCCACTCATCTTCGCTAGCTGGGCACATTGGAATGCATATGCAAGTACGCACTTTATGTATGGATTTAAGATCAAGTACTTCACAGACTGCAGCAGGGGATTCCACCTGGGGGTCACCCTCTCTCCATCTATCATTCTCCACATGCAACAGCCCCTGGTTGCAGCCATGGCAGCCTTTTCTCAGCCTGGTTGCAGCCATGGCAGCGTAGAGATGGGAGTAGGATCCGATAGCCAGGCAGTCTTTTCAATGTTCCAGGCATCCGACGAGCAAGCATCATGGTGATATCTTCCACATCTGCCCGCGTGATTTTCGGTGCAGGTAGATGCGCATACAGTGACCGCTGCAGATTGTCACTCACTCGGCAAAGAACTCACAAGTCTGCGGAAAAATGAAGCACAATGGGTTAGAGGGTCAATTCACCAATGGGAATCACAGAGGCTATTATTAAAACGCTCGTTTCGATGATGCACTTTGCAATTGTATTAATCGTATGTGCATCAGTGAGAACTGAGCATATATTTTTTCAAAGTTTGTATATTTAAATGAATAGTGATAATGAATTTGTGTGTTTAAGATTAAAGTTGACCTTTGTTGGGTCAAGTCACTTTGTCAAATTTTTTATCATAGTGATAATGAATTTGTATGTTAAAGATCAAAGTTGATCTTTGGTGACTCAAGTCACTTCGCCAAATTAATGTAAATTAATGTAATGTTAGGTATTTTGTGTCACATTGTCAACACTTCAATTAAAAATATTTTTCCATGTAAGGAATATCAATATCAATAATAGGGTATATATGAAGAATATAGACTTCATTACAATAAGATTTAAACGATAGACATGATAATGATCTTAAGTTTTGTAAAAGGGAAAGATATTTTTTACTTAGGTGGATGTCATTAAGCATATTGGTGTAAGGCATATTAAAGGTGTTTATATTTTATTGGTTGGCCCAATTTGTAATGCCTAGTCATAGGTAGGTTGTATTTTCCATGTTAGTTGTAAGTTTTGTGTATGCAAAGTTGTGGTGCAATGGTGTATGTAATCATATGATGTGATTTTCTCTTATAAGTAGAGAGCTTGTCATGTTAAGTTGTGGAATTAGCCACTTGGATAGGTATAAGGGTGGTAGGTGTATCTATATGCTAGATTGATGTTGAATTGGAGAAGATGAATCTTCAATTGAAGAGGGGGAAGAGTGTGTTAATCTCAAAGTGTTCAAATGTTGGGACCAAGTGAGGATTAAAAATGAGTCTGACATGTTGATGAACCATGTAGGTGAAAAGGTTTCCTAGAGAACTAGTGTGTACAACTACAGGAAACCCATGTATTCTGATAGATGGATTTTTATTATATGGACATCAACAATGAGCTTGTGTTAGCACAAAATGATTGAGCAGAAATCCTGAGGATGAAGTTCAATGATGAATAAAGCCTAAGGATGATAACACGTGAAGATGAAAACATGGCAAAGTTGGAGACAAAGATGAAGATATGGCACAAAGGAATTCGGCCAAGATGAAAATGAACTAGAGCAACCAAAAAGAAATACATTGTTAATGTTGTTACCTCTAATAAACATTAAGGGGGAGTGTTAGAAGAATGATATTGTTTATTAGAGTGTCAGTAATGATAACTCTAGAAACTAGATTAAATACCTAGAACACTCCAATTTCGTGTTGTAAAATTCTATAAATACAATCTAATACAATAGAGGGAAGGGAGAGGCAACATTCGTTTCATTTCAATGTGGAGGGAGAAGATCATGATGAAAGTGCATTGGTGGGAGTGGTAGTTCACAGCTTCATGAAATAATGAATTTCACAACTTCTATTTTGTTAAAATGTGACAACAATCAATTAAAAGAAAATGTAAAACTAAAATTTACTTATGTAAATATTTAGTGATGTTGGTTTATGAACTGGTGGAAGTTTGTATAACTGGTGGTAGTTCTCATAACTATGTTAGTTTGTATAACTGGTGGTAGTTCTCGTAACTATGTAACTATGTAACGGTTCCAAGATAGATATATATCTATGAAGCCTGAGAGATGTATTTGGGTTGGTGGGGGTAAGTGATTGTAAGTCTATCTTGAATAATAAGAGATACCGATATCTTGCCCCATGGATGTTTCCTCGACACATTGTCAGGGTTTTACCACATAAAAATGGTGTGTTATCTGAATGGTTGTTTTGTCTATATTGTCATATTTCTTTCATTTAATTATTGTTTCAGGATCTAAATCCCAACAAGTGGTATCAAAGCGAAGTAGAAGGAAATTTTGGTCTAAGGAAGGGTTGCACTGAGGCCATCTACTGCATAGAGAAGAAATCCATGGATGTTAAGCAGAGCATTCTTTGAGGAGGCTGGATTTTTTATTGGCATATTTGTACTCTGAGATCGAGTGGAGACTAAGTGAAAAATTTCCTTGCAAACTCTTGTGAAGGTCG
>ML790332.1:81313-96813 GCA_009831015.1 Picea engelmannii | reverse complement strand
TTTACACAGAAGCGGTGGATAACGGGACTCTGCGGGCCAAACAAACAGAAGCCGCCGCCATGAAAGTAGAAGAGTACGGGCAGCCGTGTGGCTGTAGTTGGGGAAGAATGGGGAGGAGGAGGAGGAAGATAGAGGCGCGCCCATAGGCCGTGTGTGAGATCAAACACGACGTCTTTGTATAAGACCTGCTCATAACTTTTGCTCAGTGGAGGAAGGTGGAAAGATGGTTCGTCTCCACGCACCACGGATCCATCGCTGTAGAGCTTAATGGATCCCTTGACCTCTTCCACTAATGAAACTGAAACCGAAGACCCACTGTCACTCATGATTATCTCAGCTCCCTGCTTGGCCTTTGGAATGGAAATTTGTAGAGCAAGGGGAGTTCATTTTTGTCTTTCTCCTAAATCTAACATTCTCCTTTCAATGAATTATCTTTCTCCTGAATCTACCAGTCTCCCTGATTAATTATTAATCTTTCTCCTAGATCTACCAGTCTCCCTGATTAATTATAAATTCAAGATAGAATGGTAGATTTAGGAGAGAATGGTAGAGTCTTGAGGTTGGTTTTATGTTATTTTTCACTTACAATAAACTCACTAGTACAGTACAGCAGCAAAATAGCTGCTGGTGAACGCCTAAAAGTTGAGAAGATGAAATGAATTTTTAAAAGAATATATTAAATTTTATTATCTATTAACAAATAAACTATTGAGCTTCATTTATCTGGTGTTAATATTTTAATTTCTGTTAATCACTTACGTGGCAATGAGTTAGCTATCAAAGTAATTTTTAAATATGATTAGGTAAATGTAAAAAAGTAAACACATAAACTGATGTCTTTATAATAGTTAGGAAGTTAATGATTGAAATCACAGCCATTTATTTTGTGTGACTACTAAAAATATTCCAGCCATATTTAATCATGTCCATAAAAAACTTATTAAGCACTAAACCCCTATTAAATCTGCCCATTGTCAATAGATGTACGCCTTTCAACATAAATATTATATAAAAATAGCATGTATATATTTTTTAAACTTTATTTTTATTTCTGATCTTTAAAAGTCCTTTGCACTGACCTGTGTCCTTTGCACTGACCTGTGGAGAAAATAGAGCTCGCCATACTGACATCGTGTTTATATAACTAATATGCCAAAATTTATCAAATAAGCATTTCATGTAGAGCCTACGGAATCACAGTAAACAAAACAATATTTATTATTTATAATTACGAGCTCGTTGAAGTTGGTTTTGTTGCTACAGAGAGTAGAGTTTTTTAAAAGGAAAAGTCTGTAATTTTAGATGTAGGGAGTAAATTTTATTTCGAATAAAAAAGTTCAAAATAAAATTAGAATATAGCTGATGTTCAAAAGATCATTTTCATCTTTAGGTGTAGCTTTATTTATAAGTTATTTCACCTTACTCTATAAAAAGAAAAATAAATTTTATAAAAAGAATGCTATTATCTTCTCAAAAAATAATAAAAAATATTCAATTTCATAGTTTTATCTTTCATATTTCATAGTGTTTTCTTTAAGTTGAATAATTATTATCCAAATTTCTTGGTCTATATCAACGTTGGAGAGTTTTCCATAATCTAGTTATTGTCCTTGTAGATGTGTAAAAAAGATATTTGTGAGAATGTGGGTAACATTGCTTGTAAAGTTTCTTAATCTTATTTATTGTGTATCTATTGTGTAAAAAGTAGTTAATCACCATATATTTGACAATGAGAAACTTTTGATTCTTTAGTAAGTTTTAAAACAAGTTTGAAGGCTATCAACTCACAAATATTATTTTCTTCTAGCTTAATTTCATTTTTGAATTTTAAACTATGATTTTGTGATAAAAATAATATTCCTCCTATTCCACCCCTAGAGGAACCATCGAAGTATGTCATGGAATGTTCATATTTATTATCTCTTTTGGATGACCAAGCGATGATTGTTTTTCATAACAGGGAATATATTCAATATGTTTAAAGCTTGTACAACACATTTTAATAGAACAATATCTTTGTCTTCAAAGAGTTTCAGGTTCCCGGACAACGAAACTCCCTACACAATGTTTAAGGGAAGATCTCCAATCTCTTTTTGTTATAACTCAAAATGCCACTTCTATGCATCTTGAATGTTGGCCTACTCATTCATACATCTGCCAAATTTTTTTTATGGAGTTCTTCTCAATAAACAACTTTTTGTATCGTATACATGCCTTGTTGTATAGGATGAGCATGTACATACGCTAGCTGCATACCTAAAAGCCTGTGTACATACGATTTTTGCACTACTAAAAGCACGTGTGTACTCTAAAAAGTGATAAAAAAATATAAAATTCATGCTTTTCGGCGGAGTTTACGGGCTTTATTAGGTTTTGCAACCATCTTACCTCATGTAGCCCTTCTGGCAAGGAATTAACCATCATTTTCTCATACAAAAAGGGCCCTAGGGGGGTCATTTGGATATATCAAGCTAGAGGCAAGAGAACTTTGCCAAAGTTTCTCCCTTGTTCCCCAAGCCTTTTGCATTTTTCTCTGAGTTTCATCCTCAAAATTCCCTTCCATCCATCTTCCTTATACCATCCATCATTTTCCCCTTATATTTGCATTTTGGTGGTGAAGATAGTATTGGGAATAGTGCACATGGAGACAAAGTAGAGGAACCCAGGCGAGGTTTGTGGAGCGATGCCAACAAAATTCAAGTTGTAACATCAACATTCCCTTCCATCCATCTTCCTTATACCATTCATCCAGCCTTTTGCATTTTTATCAAATATACATTTCATGTAGAACCTACGGAATCTACGTTAAAAAAAACCATATTTATTATTTATAACTACGAGTTGGTTGAAGTTGGTTTTGTTGCTACAGATAGTAGAGTTTTTTTTTAAGGAAAAGTCTGTAATTTTAGATGTAGGGAGTAAATTTTATTTTGAAGAAAAAAGTTTAAAAATAAAATTATAATATAGAATTTTCAAAAGATTATTTTCATCTTTAGGTGTAAGTTTATTTATAAGTTATTCCATCCTACTTTGTTAAAAATAAAAAAAAAATTATTAAAAAAATGATATTATCTTCTCAAAACATAACAAAAAATATTCAATTTAGTAGTTTTATCTTTTAGTATTGTTTTTTTAAAGAAAACATAAATATATAAGGAAATAAATAGAGTTATATATACAACTCATGTTCATATTTCATAGTGTTTTCTTTATGTTGAATAATTATCATCCAAATTTCATTCATATTTCATAGTGTTTTCTTTATGTTGAATAATTATCATCCAAATTTCTTGGTCCATACCAACTTTTGAGGGTTTCTCCACAATCGAGTTCTTGTCCTTGTAGATATGTGAAAAAAATATTTGTGAGAATGTTGGTGACATTGATTGTAAAGTTTCTTAATGTTATTCCTTGTGCATCCATTGTGTAACAAGTAGCTAATCACCATATATTTGAAGATGAGAAACTCTTGATTCTTTAGTAATTTTTAAAACAAGTTTGAGGGCCATCAACTCAAAAATATTATTTGCTTCCAGCTTAATTCCAACTTTGAATTTTAAACTATGATTTTGTGAAAAATAATATTCCTCCTACTCCACCCCTAGGTGAGGTCCCCTGAGAGGAACCATCAAAGTATGTCATGGAATGTTCATATTTATTATCTCTTTTGGATGACCAAGCGATGATTGTTTCTCCTATGGTTGAGGGAATACATTCAATATGTTTAAATCTTGTACACCACATTTTAATAGAACAATATCTTTGTCTTCAAAGAGTTTCAGGTTCCTGGACAACCAAACTCCCTACACAATGTTTAAGGGAAGATCTCCAATCTCTTTTTTTTATAACTCAAAATGCCACTTCTATGCATCTTGAATGTTTGCCTACTCATTCATACATCTGCCAACCCTTGTTTGATGGAGTTCTTCTCAATAAAAAACTTTTTGTATGGTATATGTGCCTTGTTGTATAGGCAGAGCACGTACATACACTAGATTCATACCTGAAATCCCACGTACATACGGTTGAGGCACTACTAAAAGCACGCGTGTACTCTAAAAAGTGACAAAAAAATATAAAATATGTGCTTTCTAGCGGAGTTTACGGGCTATCTTAGGTTTTGCAACCATCTTACCTCTTGTAGCCCTTCTGGCAATGAATTAACCATCATTTTCTCATATAAAAGGGGCCCTAGGGGGTCATTTGGATATATCAAACTAGAGGCAAGAGAACTCTGTCAAATTTTCTCCCTTGTTCCCCAAGCCTTTTGCATTTTTCTCTGAGTTTCATCCTCGACGTTCCCTTCCATCCATCTTCCTTATACCATCCATCATTTCCCCCTTATATTTGCATGTTGGTGGTGAATATAGTATTGGGAATAATGCACTTGGGTACAAAGTAGAGGAACCCAAGTGAGGTTCATGGAGCGGTGCCAAAAAAATTCAGGTTGTAACCTCCAATTTTGTTATTAATAAAAGAGAAAATTTCTTGTCCCAGATCTTTATGTCTATGTGTTTGTGCTTATGAATGTTTTCATGAATAACTAACTCTTTAGATAATCTTGATAACTAAGCATGTGTTGTCCTAGTTTGTTCTATAGCATTGTTTCAGGCCATCTTTGGGAGGAGGCCTACAGTCTTGGGATGGAAAACAAATGGAAGGGATCGACATCGGTCATAAGGACTTAAGGTACACATGTTCTGTATTACTTATCTTCCCTTAATCATCACAAGGTTGTGTTTGGTTTGGGGTAGAATATAAGTTTTTCTATCTTTTAGAGGTGTCAAGGCTCCACCTAGTTGCTAGACCTATATTAGGGGAATTTTCCCCATAGCCGAATTGTCGACTCCACTAGGAAGTCTCTCTAGGTTCTTTTTAGGAGATATTTGTTTGGCTTGAATTCTTTTTTGTTGAATTATTCTAAGTTTTTTTGGGTCTCTAGTCACCTTTCAGGTGCTTACCATATATCCTAAGTTGAGTGCTCTGTTTAAATATTTTTCTTTTTTGAAAATTTTCAGCAATGTACGCGCCATGTTCTATACCAAGCCCGCGTACATATGTGTTCTGCATTATACATAACCAGTATACATAGGCATGTTGATTGTGCACATCATGTGTTTCTGTCATCTGGAAGAGTTTTTTCAAAAAGATTTTCTTTCCTTTTAAGAAGCCCTTGGCTTCTTAGGTCTTCCTGAGTTTTTGGGGTCTATGTTCACTGTGGTGTGGATAGGTTCAAGGCTCATATTATCTTTGAACTTGTAAAGAAATCTTTTTGTTTCTTTATATTTTTTTGTCTGTTACCAAGGTTAACAGTGTACTTGTGAGATTTAGGTCCTCCTGTGGATTCTAGTGAATCCCTGCTTTCAGGAAGTAGTTTAGGGTCTGAGTCAGTCTTTGGTTTCTCATACTTCTCTCTTGATTATGCTTTGAAAAAAAAAAAATATTGTTGCTTGTTATTTTCATTTCTAAGAATATAAGAAAAAAATGTTGTAGTTTATTAACTACATTTTCATTTTATTATGCATATTCGTTTGGTGTTAGTAGCTTAGGCTATTTTTTATAAAAGAAAAGAGCTATGTACCCAAAGTTCCTTTTAAGATTCTTCCTTGAAATTTTTAGTAGTTGTGTTGCATTTTGAAACGAAAAATCGTTCTAGGAAAAATTGCATTTTAGGATCTTGGTCTCTATTTTGAAAAGTTTGCACCTTCAAAGTTAAAAAGTCATTATTTTTAGTTGTAGAACGTATTTTGCTTTCAGCACAATGTTCTAAAATCTTATTAACTCTTCTCTTTCGTCTCTCAAGAAAACCACGAGTTTGACTTCCATACCCCCTGAGTAATCACGCTATTAAAACTAGTGATTAATGCTAAAATCAACTAGACTTTTTTGTTTATAGGGCACACCAAGTAGTCTAGGCTTTAGGGCCTTGAATTAGGTGTGGAGAGGAAGCTCTTTGATGCCTCTTAAATAAACTTAAGAGTCTGTGATAGGGAGAGTAAAAGTCCAGTTTTGTAAGAGTTAGTCGGGTCCCCCCTCTAACACAAGGGATAAACACGAGGTCATGTGAGGAAATGTAGAGGAGATAATCCCTCCAAAGTCGGACCAAATGTAGTGGGGATATAATATTGAGGTTCATTCTTGGGACTTTTACTGACCGTGTTTGACTACGGAGATTCATGGACCTCGAATTCATTTGGGATCCTGAGTTGTCTTCCAAACCATTTGCCTTCGGTACCCTTGAAAGGCTTCGAATTTTGTTATCATGCTCAATACGATCAGCCCGAATGTCAACTGCACCCTCCTAGTAATTGATTGTGAGTTGGAAACCTAGTTTCATTTTTGTAGGGACTTACACAAGTGACTACGGGGGTATACCGCGAGACCTAGGGAAGACGTTGTATCACACTTTACAGAGTATACCCGGAGGGTGTTTCCATGTTCGAGTTACACTTGCACCAGTAAGTTTCTCTACTGTCGACTGGTGTAACTGTTCTTCCCACCATTCTATTGATTGCTTGATTTTCCTTTAGGTAATTTTTAGTTTGTGTTATGTTTTTATTTCTACCTTAACCTTAAAGTGTCAGTTGATCATTTAAAAAAGAGGAAGATCAATAACTCCACCGTTCATGTAAACTTTAGGGCCTGTCGTCGGTTACTTTGGAGCTACCTCCACCACTGCTGAGGTGAAGCCTAGATCAAGAGGGTTCTTTTGAAACCACCGGGCCATAGGAAACTGTACATGAGCTTGTTCCTAGAGAAGACTTTCCTTCACTGGAGGAGACTAGTATTTATCACCTTGAAGATGAAGGCTTCAGGCCTACAAATCCTCTGATCACCGATCTTTCAGTGCCAATCCTTGTTCAGGTAGTGCCTCCTGAGGTGGCTTCTACTGATTGGCATATTGTTGGGCGACTGGCTATGGAAGCGAATAATACTACTTCTACTGGGAGTCCTCATACTCCCATCCCATCTACAGGTAGGGGGGATTTGTACCTCCTCCTCCATGTTCACCTACATGGAATGTGTCTAATCAAACACCTACCACTTCTGGCAATGGCACAGTCTCTACAAGGGATACGACCATTGTTCCTACTATACAAATTTAACATGTCTAGGGCTCCTTTCACATATGGGATGTTTGTTTTCGATAAAAGCTCAACTTTAACTTACTCTACTCTACAGACTATTGGCTTGGGGGCAGGGAGTTCTAACTCTCCCTTACAAGCATCCTTCACAGGCACCACTTCTATGTTTAATTTTATCCCTTATGGTGGGGTCCATATCCCTCCTTCGTCCTCCTCGCTTAGAGGTGCCTTCCAGCAACCATCTGAGCTTAATACCAGTTCCATCTTGTTTAGTGGAGGGAGTCATGAGTCGTAATCCTATATGAATATCTTTGGGTCTATGCCTTTCTCTTTGTTTGGTTCTTTCGGAAAAAATGCTTTCTCGTCGTCTGCGTTTTTAGCAGGGGGCAACCCCTTCTTCAATCAACCTAACCCTATGTAAGGATTTGTTCCTTCACATGGAGTGATGAAAGGAGCCTTCTCCTCTCAAGGTCTTGGAAATCCTTGGTAGGGTTCTTTACCCTCGCAAGGGATGTCGATCAGGGGCAACCCCTCCCACACTCAATGGAACCCCAAGCAAGGTTCAATGCCTATGTCAGGAGGCTCAGTTGGGGGCATCCCCAACCAAGGTCCTTGGAATACCATGCTGGGAGAAATCCCTACCTAAGGTATGTCATCGAGTTATGTCAATCTGTCAACGATGCAGAATAATGCGCAAACTCCTTACATTGTCCAAGGACACCATGGTTTTTACCAGAACCCTGGCCAGCAAGAAAACTTTTCCTTTCAACCTGGTGCCAATCAAAATCTAGGCTCCTCTTTTCCTTTGAATCTGCCACAACCTAGGTTACCTTTCCTAACAACTCTTCACTTTCCAGATTTATCAAGGTTTCTGAATGATCTAATTTTTCATGATCCACGTTGGCCTCCCATGCCAACTAAGTTTCCCTCAAAAATACCAAAATTTAAAGGCAATCCTGGTGAGGGTCTAGGTGATCATGTTACCACATTTCACTTATGGTGCTCCTCCAACTCGTTGAAGGATGACTATGTTCAGTTTCGATTATTTCAATGCACTCTCGTAGGGGGTGCTAGTAACTGTTATATAGAGCTCGACAACTCGAAGTATTCTTACTTTAATGAACTGGAAATGGTTTTCTTAAACCATTTCCAGTTACCGGTGAGATACGATGATGGAACAGAGTTACTGGCCAACTTTGAGAAGACGAAGGTCATCCATATCTTCAATCACATCCAAGAATGGTGTCGTCAAAAGAGCTTGATCAAAGTAAAGGTCCCTCCTTCATTTTTACTCAAGTGGTTCCTAAAGTCCTTGGTTCCTTGTGTCTCCAAATATGTCACAATTTATGAAGTTGTCTCCAAAGAAGAGGCTATTATGAGAGCCCAACAATTGGAATTGATTTATTCTCAATCTAGTATGCTATACGAGATTCTCCCATATGCACCAAGGTCAACTTTTGACAAAACAAAACCAAACCAAAAGTAATCCCACAGATCAGTTGGCTAACCAATTGCAATAGTTATCGATCCAACAGACTGTGCCCAACCAAACCTCTAGTCCGACTGCCCCCAAACCCGAACATTGAAAGTACATAATGTGCAGTCAACGAATCCCAAAGGTAACCAACAACCCGAGGGAAAAATAAAGGCCAATGGTAAGAAGGGTAAGGGGGATAAAAAGGATGCTAACAATGATGGTGAGGGTAAAAACGAGAAGAATAAGGTGAATTTTTCATGTAAGATTTGCACAGACGATCACTTGACTCACCAATTCCCTCAGATTGAGGAAGCCAAGAATATTTTGGCACAGCAGCAGTTTGTTGTGTTAACTAACCCTTTCCCTCAAGGTAAAAATATGGCACAAGCTTCCTCATCCATGAACGCGCCTAGGGGAAATCAGGGAGCCCCCGTGCTTAATGCTAATAATGGAGTCGCAAACATATACATGATGAGATCATATGCTCATCTTTAGACCAAGGCTCATGATTACAAAATGTTAGAATCTACTGAGAAGGGAAAAGAAGCTTCCAACTCACCACCTTCTCTCCATATTGAGAAGATTGTGGGAGAAACTATAACTCGCATCCCTAAGAGTGCGTTTAAGAAGGATTCTTACAATCTAAATGCAAGGGCTTCTCAGAACTACTCTGTCGTGGAGAATTTGGCACACAATCCTTTTGTAATGTCTACTCTGGAAGTTCTCTATACTTTCCCCTCACAGAGGAAAAAATTGTTGTTTGCCTTGGGTATTTTTGAGCCATCTAACTCGAGAACTATTTTTTTTGACCCTATTGATTATAAACATTGTTTTCCTCACCACGTCGCTTTCCAGATAGTAGTGGTTTATGCCATGAAATCGTTGACACAAAAAATTTTCCGCATGGTGGTAGACAAGGGTGCCTCGACTTGCGTTATGTCGTTGGCATGTTGGAAGGCCATTGTCCAACTTGAGTTGTCTACATCATCGACGTTGTTAACTACGTTTGATGGCTTCTCTTTTAGACCACATGGCATAATCCCCTCCTTCCACGTGCAGTTGGAGGGAAACATGTGTGTGTCGAGGTAGAAGTAGTTGACGCACCTCTCGACTACAACCTTTTGTTATGACGAAGTTGGACATATGCAATGACATCGGTTGTATCCACCATTTTTCGGGTCTTATGTTTTCCTCATGATGGTTGGATAATAACCGTTGATAAATTATCCTTATCTCGTTATGACCCTTCATTATGGGAATCCATGGTGTTGATGATTGACAACCCGCAGCCAGGTACCGTCAACTTAGGTGCTAGAATTTTTCCATCTCTAATGGGAACTTTTGATTACTCACCACCTTTGAATGATATCAAGTTTATTCCAGTTGTCCCTAATCCTCCTAAGGATGCGATCTTTCAAGTAGCTTCTTTTCAAACAAGTTATTTTAATGATATGTGGACTTTACCTTCCCCATTGGCTTCAATGGAAGTGGTATGGAATCCTGGCATGGCTATGCCCCTATCCTCAGTTGAGGTTGTGTACAACATTGTTCAGCAAACCTTAACCAACCCTAGACCGACTCCCCTTCAGGAGCTAGATCTCATTCTCGAGCCTATTTGGGCTCAAGACTCTCTTACTACTCACAATCCTTTGGACTTGGTCTTTCCCTCTGACGAGGAAATTTAAAAGGCAATGATGGGGCTAGATAGACCTTGGTACAATATTCACCATAGATATTACTTTTTACCCGAGTTTAGGAGAGTAGAGGCAAGAGAGTTCACCATGACCATGAATGGACATGCCACTTTTCATGTTAACCCTTTGGCCATGCACATAATCTATGCTGAGGGAAACATGACAAGTATAAATGAAAAAATTCCAATTGATATCTCCAAAACCCCTGGCATTGTTGAAAATGTCTTCATCAGAGCGGATTGTTCCCCCAAGGAGATTCAGGTGTACACTGAATTATTTAAAGAGTTTCACGATGTTTTTTCCTAGTCTTATGAGAAAAATCTAGGCATTGACCCTCACATAGTTGAACATGAGATTATGACTTATCCCAATGAATTGGTTGACTTTGAAGGTCATTCTTTTCCTAAGCCCATAAATGGGCTCTACCTCAAGAAGTATTATGCTTAGGTTGGTCACCTGAGTGTGACTTCTTGTAAATAATGTATATTTTTATTTATACATTTTAATATTTTTTTGTTTTATGGTCATGTGGTTTATTATGTTTCTTCATTATGGAATATGTCAAGTGAATCTGAGGTTTATGTTGGGTTCGCAGATGATGCTAGCTGACACACTCAGAGGCTTACTTCCACAACTTGGATGATATTCAAGCCCACTGGTCAATTGTTATCTTCTGGAGGTGTTTTTCTAGGAGAAGCAGCCAAAAATGTTGTCGAGTACAGTGTTGTAATAGAATTACTACATGATGTGTTGTCACATGGTATTTCTCACCTCTGAGTTCATCTGGATGCTCAACTGGTAGTGTCATAGTTAAATGGAATGTACCATGTCCACAATACCACCCTTCACCAAGGATTCCTTAAGGTACATCTTTTAGAATGTTATTTTGATTATATCACATATATTCATGTTCCTAGGAGATCTAATCAATTAATCGATGCATTGGCTAATCATGTATTAGATTGGAATCTTCCACACACATAAATATAAAAGCACACACATACACGCACATGTAAATACATTTGTACAAAAGATGTTTACTCTATAAATCAAAAATATGTATATATTTAATATGTCCAAAAGAATGTCACAGTACAACATATAGGCCATAGGCCTTAAAAGTGTCAATAATACACCATTGAGATTAATCCCTCAATACATATGGGAGATAAAAAAAAAAGGGTGCCCTCGGCATGCATGATGTCCAAATCTACTCTAAGCTCTAGGCCTATTGACCCTAGTATAATATATGACGGTGTTGGCTAGACATCGAAATAGTTGGACCCATGCTTTGGGTACTCCCACTGTGTGAGTTTGCATGGATGGGGGTAGATCCTCGATCTCTGCCATGGGCACGCTACGGGTGAGGGATGCCATGTTCCTCTCTACTCACCTCAGGACCCTCTCGACCTCTGTTGATGATGGCCCTGCCTCTGCTACGGCTCCTCCCAGTTGAATCTGCTCTCATGGATGACGTCGAGTATGAGGGAATTATGTTGGTCGTACTAGCCCCACATATGTACATAACAAGTTTTAAGTTAGTATTGTGACGTTACCAAAAATATATTTTCTTTTCTTTTTTTTTTTAAATTGAAAATTTTCAAATTTCAAATTTCAAAAATATGAGTAAGTACCTATGTCTCCATGTGTTGCACCAGGGGGCATAGGCATGTTCAAGTCCCTCAAGAAACTAATACCCGTATATGGGTAGTCCTCAATGGTTGGAATATGAAGTTTCCACCACTCAAAGAACTTGTCATCATAGGCCTCGCGTACTCCTCCTCCTCCCTGGCGTGGCATCAAAGAATCCCATTTGCACAGTGTTTGAAAGGAGGCTATATGCCCCTGCACACCCTCCCTTGGACTCATCCCTGGCACTCTTTTAAAAAAGAATGCATGCAACCCAAATACAAAGTTTCTCCTCTATCTCAACTTACACTTTGTCAACTGGATTTTCATGTAATTAAGCATAGTGGTGCTCCAGTATGTAACATCCCGAGTTTTGAGCCACCATATTAAATAATGTATTGTTACATTGTTGAGAGGCTAGAGTGCCCAAAAAATTATTAAAAGGTCAGTGTGCCCAAGAAATGTAATGTTTTGATCATTATTAATAATAAATACATCATTGGATGCTAGACGGACAAGGACTAGAGTTATAGGGGGCTATGATTCCACAAGAGAGGGGGCTTGAGGGGCTAAGCATTTTATTTTATATTTTATTCTCCAATGTGATTAATGGAGAATAGCATTTATATGAGCTTATTGGGGGAAGGCCAAGAGGTTCTTGATCCCCACGAATTACATAAACACATCCCTGGTTTGTGGAAGGGGTTCGCACATTCGTTTAGTCATTTTTCATTCACTCTCACTCCCATTCTCATCCTCATTCTGTCATTGGTCGCTTCACTCTCCCCTCACACATTCATTCACCCGATTTATCTTTTTTCTCATCTCTCAGGGAAACTTCACTCCATTCATTTTTGTCACCCACTCATTTTTCCTCATCCGTGTATTGGCTTGGGAAAGGAAGACAAATTGTTGAAGAGTGACCACGGTATTGTTGGTTGTAGAGATTTTTGGTGTAATCCAACCATGATTTGAGGCCTGCATGTCTGAGATGCTTGGTGTGTGTCCATATTTGCTCATAGATGTGATTCCTGAGGGTATCGGCATGGATATTTTGGACCAGTTGCATTGGAGCCCTGGAAGGATAAGGAATGCCTGAGGGACTATGTGGAAGAGAAGGGTAGGGGTCCATTCTCTTGGGTTGTGCAAGATGGGTAGAATAGAGTTTGGTACTTGAATTGTTGTGGGTGTTGGGAATCCTGTGAGAGATTGAGTGTTGACTAGTTTGGGAAGCCAAGTAACACTCTAGAACCATCCTTGTCGATTCATAGCCCTGGCTCGGGGGTGACATTATTATTGAGACTTGGAACAACAATGTCTATGGTTGGGTGGAACGTCCTTAGTCTGCATCCAATCGATGGTTCTCTTCTATAAAAGATAAGTTCTCACTCTTATGGTATTATTTACCTGTGTATGAATTATTTTTGTTGTGTATTTTATTTATCGTTGAATTTGGTATGTTTAGAGTATGCATGCTTGTTGGTTATTATTGTGCATGTCATTTAATTCCTTTCTTTTATGCATCATTATTAATTTGAAAGGTATCTATAAGAAAATAAGTTCGAGAGTGGCCTTTAAGTAGCATAGTCCGGCATGTGGGTGGTTGGGTATCTTACAGTTTGGTATAAGATCTCATGGTTCCAATACTAAGCCTGGATGGTCCATGTAAACCGAGATTGAAGAAAACGTTTTATAGAGAAATTGAGCTATAGAGTGCTAGAAGGCACTAAGAGCGCACCTTAAGAGTGTTTGAAATCTCAGGAGGTGTAGCAATTCAGGAAACCACGATGGTTGTAGGATATATTCGGGAAGGGTCCAAATCCTTCACAATCGTCAAATCTAGGAAAAGAGCACGAAGGTTAAACCCTCAAGTCCGTCGGACTTCGTTGCTTCGGCAGTTTCAAGTTCCTTGTCATAAAATAATCCTGAAGCTCCGAAGTCCTGTAGTGAATCTACGTCATAGATCACTGGGAGGAGTACCTAGCCATTGGATTTGGAAAAGGACATGTCTAGGTCGTTGGATCAAGAACAAATCAGGAGGTGAAAAAAGTGGAGAATATCATACTCCAATCATTTGATCTATGTGTGAGAAAGTGTGAGTCGTAGATCTCACAGTAGTTCGTAGATTGGGCACTTTGGGAGAAGTGAGCCCTTAAGATTCAAGGAAGAAAGTCTCTCGAAGTCCCAAAATCTATAGTAAATATGGACCGTTCTTTTTTGGGGACACATGTCCATAGATCAACCTATTCAGGAATTCAACGTTCAGGGGATTTGTGGTGTAGTGTGGATAAGTATCCCGAAGTTTCGAAGTCCTGAATTCATGAGGCATTGGAGTGACGTGGCATGCTGACATCACCTAGGGTGACATGGAAACACTTGATGTTTTCCACGTATCACCGTGTTTCATGTTTTTCAAAGATTGTTTGTGCTAGTTAGTATATGACACGTGTCACCCGTTAGATAGGTTCATGTGTCCATTCCTTATTTTCTACCACATAGCACCCCTTGGTGCTTAGTTACTGATGAAGACTCTAGGAGTTCGCCAATTCGACGTTCAAAAGGAATGAAGTGGGATGAAGGTGAAACCTCCCGAAGCTCCGAAGAGAGGAGTAAATCCTCACTGTTGATCGGGAGAGGACATGTGGAAGTAGATACCGTAGTCTGGAGACTTGGCACTCCAGAGGATTCAAGGTATAAGAAGTTGGGGTTGAGGATTCTCGAAGGTCGGAGTCCATCTCAGCCATTGATTACAGAGGATACATGGCAACAGATCCTGCAGTCCAGAGACTTGGCACTCCAGAAGGATTGAGAGTGTGGAAATTTTGGAAATCCCGAAGCCAGAAGTCCTGGAGCTCCTATTTACCATAGATCTAAATAGTGAATGAGGATCGTCGATCAGTGCATCCTTCGAGTATTCACAAATTTGGAGTTGGGAGAATAGAGGTGTGCAGGTGCAAAGTTTGTCGAAGCCCGAAATTCTGAAGTCACAGAATACAGAAGTGATGTGGCATCTTGATGTCACCTAGGGTGATGTGGACCATTGTACGCATGCCACGTGTCCATATATTTTGTGTGTTTGACAAGTCATTTGTGCCAATGGAAATATGACATGCATCAATAGTTGATTGGGCCATGTGTCACCTTTGTATTGCTTACATGTAGCACCCCAAGTGCATTGTACTAAGTCAGTAATGCAATCGATGATCTACAACAACTGTTAGATATACATATCTACGTTGGAGGTTTGGTTTAATATTCCAACGTAACATTAAAGTTCCAAACAATAATCTAATTTCAAATGTATATGTCATAAAAATTGTGGGTCTGCCAAAGGTAGGATCCACCACTGCGTTTTATAATCTCCGCAATGAATATGGATCGTCCAATCTACGATCGTATTTCAAACTCAAAAAAAAACTGTATTGAATTTAAATTATGGGTACATGTCCCGACGTTAACCCATGTGCAGATACGATCTCTGCAATGGATTATGACCTTCGATCTTAGCCCTCGATCAATTTTAAGCCACACGATTTCATATATATATATATGAAATCGTGTGGCTTAAAATTGATCGAGGGCTAAGATCGAAGGTCATAATCCATTGCAGAGATC
>ML790332.1:58509-81090 GCA_009831015.1 Picea engelmannii | reverse complement strand
TATATATATATATATATATATCATGAATTGAAAGGACCTGTAACCTTTTTTGGAAAATTTTGTTCGTCATATGCTTAACTCTGACAAAATGGTCACTTGCACATTTTGTAGAATTAAGGGGTTTAAACATACCATCTCAAAATGTGTATTTGAGAAATGGAAGAAGGTGAGGGAACCTCTAGTCATGATAAAGAGGTCGAAGGCCAGAATACCAGAGTTGGTAATGCAGAGACGGAATCCAATGGACTCAAGGGTCAAGGGGAGAAAGAAACATTGATAGAAACTGTGAGAATCCTGAAAATAGAAGTGCAGAGCTAAAAGGCAGACAATGAGAGGCTGATGAGAGAGAAAATTTAGATAAATGCTTGAGTATTGTATATCTTAAATCAGTTGTAGAGACAAACAAAGAATGTCTCAAAGAAAAAGGAAGGAGGTAGGTATCATGAAAGAAGAGATGAATGTGGAAGATGTTAGTGTCAGAAGTCACTCATGGATTTCTTGCAGGAGTAGAGCCCAACGCCCATTAGTTTTTATGTCACGATTTAATAAATGGGGGTGGTCAAATGGAAAGAGACCCAGGAAAGCAGCATTGACACAAGAACTAGGGTTTGGTATGTAGAAAGAAAGGGAGGTCTTGATCCAACTTCCGTCAGTAAGTTGATTAAAGGGTGGTAGATGGAAGACTTGTGAGAAGGGTGAGCAAGACTGCCTCGGGAAATAGGCCTTTGGAAGCTTGAAGAAGAAAAACTCAGAAGCCAAGATCCTCTTGGTCCAGAGTTTCAAGGAGCTGAAGGGTGACTCGACTAGATCCTCCAATTCCAAGCCATTCTAGCGCTGAGAAAACACAAGAACTGATTAGAAACCCTGCGACTGTTGCAGTGATCCAACCTACATCATCCTACAACAGTGCAACTCGATTGGATCCTCCAATTCCGAGTTGTTCTAACATAGTAAACAAAGAGATGGAAAAGAGGCTGACATCCATAAAGTAAGAAGTCTCCAATGCCTTATACATTAACCAGAGTGACCAGCGCTGCATCAAAACTTTACAATCGGGAGCCTTTCTCAACCATCGATCCTTCACAAAATACAAAGACTGAGACTATATACTCAGAAAATTCGCCTAACAGCGGCGTGCTCAGTCATTCGAGGCTTGGTGTCCTTTCAGCCGAATTGGGACAGATATCCTTCATCAGACGTCATCTTAACTGCGCATGGCTCCTGTGAGGGGAGTAGCTGAGCCATTAAGGGCCAACATGGCGTGCACAGACTGTCTCTGGTCAGATGAGGACCGACCATGACCTTTTGGAGAAAATCAATGTACAGGACCGTCTTGGGCAGACTGTCTGCCGGAACCTCCATACCTCGCATTCAATAAGTGAGCTGCGGTTTCAACTACCTCTGTTCACCTTCATTTAATTCTTCAGCAAGGACCAGGATCGAAGTCACATCAGATGGCGCATGGAGATCACGATGATCCTTTCGGTAGCTAGCCCCGACGCCTTTGGCTCCTTTTGCACAGTTCTTTTCTTTCCCAAGTGGCCACGGGTTGTGACCCTGTGCTTAGTTGCAAAGGAGCTTTCGGCGTTCGTGAATAGGAAGGGGCTAATCTCCGTCCCTCGAAACCATGATGAGAGAAACGTCGAGATGGCTTGAGTTGGCACCGCGCGTCCCCCTAGATCTGACGACTCTGAACTCACCCGATGATGTTGTGAGCCCGATTTTAGGTGTTATCTACACTTCAGGGTTCGGGGCTTCGAGATGTATAACAACAGAAAACCTTCACCCTTTGAAATCATGACTGCAGAAAAGCCGATGTGACCAGATCTCGCGCCACGTGTCCTTTGGATGAACGGCTGCCATCCATGCCCGCACATGATGTGGGCGCTATCCATTGTGCTATCCTCGGCGCATATTCTCTATCTGCGACTTCTCGCCAACCATTGATCTACTCATATGGATGGATCAGGACCGTTGACACTATAATTTTTCCCACTTGCTTGATTTTAAGTCCGAACAAGACTTCTTTTATGCGTTGCACTTGGGCGCTCCTCGTGCAACCTGCAGACCTGAATATCCTAATACCGAAGACAAGTAATGTTGCTAACATTAGCCTCCATGGGGAATAGATTCATCCCTGTGATGCTCTAAGGACTCATTTTGCAGCTTCAGTGCCTTGTTGTTGGGCTATGGAGTCAGGCTCAAAACATCCCGCTGCTGAAAATACAAGCTGAAAAATAAAAGCAACAAAATAAAAATACATGCTCAAAGGAGCTTATTTATATACAATCCTAAACTAATAAAACACTTTACATGGGGCTAGGTGAAAGCAGACTTCCACCATAGCCAATCAAGTAAATTCCTGAATGGAAGCTCTTTCCTTCTGTCGATGATCACCAGCAGATGGTGTAACCGTGACAGCAGAGCGACTACACTCTTCAACTTCTCCTCACAGGATGAATTTGATATGAAATAGGGCGTCTCCAAGGCATAAAGGAAATGCCACTCCATGTATTCGCTGACAGGGTCATAGAATGAGCGGCAAATTTTGGAAAATTGGCGACAGGCAGCCTCCTTTGCTACACAGTTGTTCACATGTGGTTGAATATTACTGACAAGCACAGGTGAGTGAAAAACTGTCATAGGCTCACTGATCTCAGGTAGTGGCTACTCGTCGACTGGCTCTGGATGAAAGGTAGACTGCTCCTCTGGTTCTTCTCCTTGGCTCTCCCCAGGGTCAGATTCATAATCGTCATAAACAGGACCTATGGGAAAGCTCTCCTCTTGGAAGTCCTGCGTTTCCAGCTCAAAACATGATTCATAGCTTTCATAAAAAGGCTGGTCGTTCCGATCAGCAAAAGGTGATGTGGGGTTTTGATGCTCCTCTTCCACAACTACCTCTTTTCCATGCACTCCCCCATCTTGTAAAAAGGGAACGGTCTCCCAATCCTTCTCTTCAATCCCAAATGTAAGTACATCATGGGAAATCTCATGAAGGAAGAAAGAACGATCCTCTTCCATAATGGCTTCTTTGTTTAAATCTGAGACAACAGACTCATTGGGGGCAGATGCTAACGCCTCCAAAAAATATTCAATAATCTCTTCAAAAGAGCTTCTTAGATCATCCACCTCAAAGACTGGAAAATCCTTTCTACTGCCTTCAGATTCCAATTTTGCACATTGGGGAGTGGGGAATATCGCCTGCTCCACTAGTTCACTCGGGTCATCTTCTTCCTCCCAGGCTGGAAAATCCTCTGCACAGTATTCAGATTTCAACCTTTCTAATTGAGCAGAGAGATACTTCACCTGTTCCCTCATCTCACTCAGGGTGTCTTCTTCCTCCCTGGGATCTTCATCACTTCCATAACACTCCTCTGATGCAGACGAATGGAGAGGAGAAAGGAATTATTTCTGATCCAGGTCGTCAGGATTATCCTCACAGCCTATGTCAGAAATAGCTTCATTTTGTACAGAGTTGTGGTATCCCTCACCACAGTTATGAAAAATTAACCCGGAGGGATAAAACTCCTGAAAATAGGCGAAGAAAGCTGCATGAAACTCTGAGAGTGAAGAAATGCTAGCAGGGGGTAAAGAATGATACCATTTACGAGCATCCCCTGCTAACGAGAACACAAACATTTTCAGTAATACATCCTCATGATGTATCTCCCACTTATGCATGAGTTCATGAAAATCACTGAGGTGCTGAGTAGGGTTGTCCTCTTCACATTTTCCAAATATGGGAAAATAATCACCCCATTCATTCAGAGAGGGGACAACATTAGGAAAACCAGGAATAGCAGAAAAATTAAAAGGAGCAAACCTGCGAGCAAGGATTTTCTCCATATCGAACCAGTGGAGTCACAAATCGATCCTTGAATCATGGAGTCACCAGGTGAAAGATGCACAGCTTCGAATGTTTCTGGTCCTTATTCACCATCAAAGGCCAAATCCTAACGTTGTTTTTACCCCAGGAAGCTTCTCAGGCTGAAAAAGAAGCTGCTGAAACCTTCTCGAGAAAGCTCCTTAGGATCAGCTTTCAGGTGTGCTAACAGTAGCCACAGCTGAAACAGTGATGTGGAAACCTTGGATTCGCCATAGTGGAGTCGTTAGGTGCACAGTAGCAATCTTGAAGGGCTCTGATGTCTGATGCACCTTTAGAATCAGAGGCTCAATGTCGTTCTGCCCAGGGAAAATCTTCAACTTCGTCCCCGGCAACGGCGCCAGAAATGTTAGCGTCAGAAGTCACTCCTAGATTTCTTGCAGGAGAAGATCCCAACACCCATCAGTTTTTATGTCACGATTTAATAAATGGGGGTGGTCGAATGGAAAGAGACCCAGGAAAGAAGCATTGACACAGGAACCAGGGTCTGGTATGTAGAAAGCAAGGGAGGTCTTGATCCAACTTCTGTCAGTAAGTTGATTAAAGGGTGGTAGATGGAAGACTTGTGAGAAGGGTGATAATGACTGCCTCAGGAAACAAGCCTTCAGAATCTTGAAGAAGAAAAACTCAGAAGCCAATATCCTCTTGGTCCAGAGTTTCAAGGAGCTGAAGGGTGACTCGACTGGATCCTCCAATTCCAAGCCATTCCAGTGCTGAGAAAACACAAGATCTGATTAGAAACACTGCGAATGTTGCAGTGATCCAACCTACATCATCCTACAACAGTGCAACTCAATTGGATCCTCCAATTCCGAGTTGTTCTAACATAGTAAACAAAGAGATGGAAAAGAGGCTGACATCCATAAAGTAAGAAGTCTCCAATGCCTTATACATTAACCAGAGTGACCAGCGCTGCATCAAAACTTTACAATCAGGAGCCTTTCTCAACAATCAATCCTTCACAAAATACAAACACTGAGACTATATACTCAGAAAATTCGCCTAACAGCGGCGTGCTCAGTCATTCGAGGCTTGGTGTCCTTTCAGCCGAATTAGGACAGATATCCTTTGTCAGACGCCATCTTAACTGTGCATGGCTCCTGTGAGGGGAGTAGCTGAGCCATTAAGGGCCAACATGGCGTGCACAGACTTTCTCTGGTCAGATGAGGACCGACCATGACCTTTTGGAGAAAATCAGTGTACAGGACCGTCTTGGGCAGACTGTCTGCCGGAACCTCCATACCTCGCATTCAATAAGTGAGCTGAGGTTTCAACTACCTCTGTTCACCTTCATTTAATTCTTCAGCGAGGACCAAGATCGAAGTCACATCAGATGGTGCATGGAGATCACGATGATCCTTTCGGTAGCTAGCCCCGATGCCTTTGGCTCCTTTTGCACAGTTCTTTTCTTTCCCAAGTGGCCACGGGTTGTGACCCTGTGCTTAGTCGCAAAGGAGCTTTCGACGTTCGTGAATAGGAAGGGGCTAATCTTCGTCCCTCGAAACCATGATGAGAGAAACGTCGAGATGGCTTGAGTTGGCACCGCGCGTCCCCCTAGATCTGACGACTCTGAACTCACCTGATGATGTTGTGAGCCCGATTTTAGGTGCTATCGACACTTCAGGGTTCGGGGCTTCGAGATGTATAACAACAGAAAACCTTCACCCTTTGAAATCGTGACTGCAGAAAAGCCGACGTGACCAGATCTCGCGCCATGTGTCCTTTGGATGAACGGCTGCCATCCATGCCCGCACATGATGTGGGCGCTATCCATTGCGCTATCCTCGGCGCATATTCTCTATCTGCGACTTCCCGCCAACCGTTGATCTACTCATATGGATGGATCAGGACCGTTGACACTATAATTTTTCCCGCTTGCTTGATTTTAAGTCCGAACAAGACTTCTTTTATGCGTTGCACTTGGGCGCTCCTCGTGCAACCTGCAGACCTGAATATCCTGATACCGAAGACAAGTAATGTTGCTAAAATTAGGCTCCATGGGGAATATATTCGTCCCTGTGATGCTCTAAGGACTCATTTTGCAGCTTCAGTGCCTTGTTGTTGGGCTATGGAGTCAGGCTCAAAACATCCCGCTGCTGAAAATACAAGCCGAAAAATAAAAGCAACAAAATAAAAATACATGCTCAAAGGAGCTTATTTATATACAATCCTAAACTAATAAAACACTTTACATGGGGCTAGGTGAAAGCAGACTTCCACCATAGCCAATCAAGTAAATTCCTGAAGGGAAGCTCTTTCCTTCTGTCGATGATCACCAGCGTGCTCAATCATCCGAGGCTTGGTGTCCTTTCAGCCGAATTTGGACAAATATCCTTCGTCAGAAGCCATCTTAATTGCGCATGGCTCCTGTGAGGGGAGTAGCTGAGCCATTAAGTGCCAACATGGCATGCGTAGACTTTCTCTAGTCAGATGAGGACCGACCATGACCTTTTGGAGAAAATCAATGTACAGGATCGTCTCGGGCAGACTGTCTGCCAGAACCTCCATACCTCGCATTCAATAAGTGAGCTGAGGTTTCAACTACCTCTGTTCACCTTCATTTAATTCTTCAGTGAGGACCAGGATCGAACTCACATGGAGATCACGATGATCCTTTCAGCAGCTAGCCCCAACGCCTTTGGCTCCTTTTGCACAGTTCTTTTCTTTCCCAGGTGGCCACGGGCTGTGACCCTGTGCTTACTCACAAAGGATCTTTCGACGTTTGTGAATAGGAAGGGGTTGATCCCCGTCCCTTGAAACCGCGATGAGCGAAACACCGAGATGGCTTGAGTTTGTGCCACGCATCCCCCTAGATCTGACGACTCTGAACTCACCCGATGATGCTATGAGCCCGATTTCAGGCGCTATCGACACTTCAGGGTTCGGGGATTCGAGATGTATAACGACAGAAAACCTTCACCCTTTGAAATCGTGACTGTTGAAAAGCCGACGTGACCGGATCTTGCGCCACGTGTCCTTTGGATGAACGGCTTCCATCCATGCCCGGACATGATGTGGGCGTTATCCATTGCGCTATCCTCGGTGCATCTTCTCTATCTGCGACTTCCCGCCAACCGTTGATCTACTCATATGGATGGATCACGACCGCTGACACTATAATTTTTCCTGCTCGCTTGATTTTAAGTCCGAACAAGACTTCTTCTATGTGTTGCACTTGGGCGCTCCTCGTGTAACCTGCAGACCTGAATATCCCGATACTGAAGACAAGTAATGTTGCTAACAGAAGATATGGTTATTCTAGGTGTACTAGCAGAGCTCATAGGCAACACTCACCTCCTTACTCAGCAAGAAGGTCTTATGCATATGAATATTCCATAAGTAGTCCAGAGGTGTCTCATGCTAGGCACCAAAGAAGAAGGCATAAAATAGACAATTTGCAAGGAGAGTTAAGGAAGCTCAAGCCACCATCTTTCTTGGACTAAGGAGATATTTCCAATTGCATAACTATTCATAAAACTTAGAAGTCATAATTTCCACTGGGAAGGTTGTCATGTGGTGGGACCAGCTGAAGCAAGTTGATCATATTAATGAGAATAGGATCACTGGAAGAAGTTCAAGAAGAATTTTCATAAGGAGTACCTCTCAGAGCATTTCTATGAAAAGAAAATACAGGAGTTCTTTGAACTCCATTTGGGAAGCATGTCCATGGAAGAATATGAGAAGAAGTTCGTGGGGTTATTAAAGTACGTTGGGTTTATAAATGGTGAAAAGGTGAGAATACAAATGTTTTTGAGTGGACTTCCAACCTTTTATAAAGAAAATATTCGGTATGGTGAGCCCAAGACCTTGATTGAGACCATTAGGAAGGCTAATTACTTGTATGAGCAAGGTCAGGGAAGAGAATCCATGCAAAAATCTTGGAAGGATAAGAAGAAGGAGAAGTCTGATCAGAGGAAGAAGGGATTCAAACCTCCTTTCAATAGAAATGAGCCTAATAAAAATCATCAAGACTGGTATGCTAAGGATGAATCCAAGAAATAATATTGCTTGTGGAAAAGGGGATGACCACCAATCCAATGTTGGGGATGTAAGGAAGATCACATGTACAAGGATTTCCCTCACACAAAGGACAAAGTGAAGACCATGCACAACATCCAAGGGGCTACAATAGTCGAAGACATGGGAAAAATTTATGCAGCCTTAGATGATTGAAAAGAAAAATACCAATCCAATATGATCGAGGTGGAAGGTAAGATCATTTATCATCCTATTTCCATTTTAATTGATTTGAGAGAAATTCATTGTTAGATTGATCCTAAAATAGTGGATAGATTACATTTGGAGAAAAGTAAGATTGGGAAATCAAGTTTGGTTCAGCTAGCCACTGGAACCAAAAGGAGAATCCATGATATGGTCATAGGTTGTTCCGTAAGTCTTAATGGTGTGAACACTAGTGTTTATATAAATATCATACCATTGGGGTCTTATGATATTCTAATTGGAATGGATTGGTTGGACAAGCATCATGTTGTCCTAGATTGTCATAGCAAGACATTTACATGTCTTGGTGGAGATAGAAAATAGAGCACTGTGAAAGGTGTACCAAGACCCATCTCTATAAGGGAGATTTCATCCTTACAACTGAAGATATGTTTCAGAAAAGGGTGTCAATTCTATGCAACCCATGTGGAGGAGCCGAAAAAGGCAAAGGGGCAAAGCCTTGAAGATTTTACGATATTGCAAGAATTCGAGGATGTATTCCAAGAAATACCAGGGTTGCCACCAAAAAAGGAAATATATTTCTCTATTGATTTAGTGTGAGGAGTTTCCCCAGTGTTAAAAACACCTTACATAATGATAACACCAGAGTTAAAATAATTACAAATGCAGTTGGAGGAATTGTTGAAGAAAGGTTACATACGCCCAAGTGTTTCACCTTGGGGAGAACCAGTACTCTTTGTCAAAAAGAAAGATGGAACCTTGAGGTTGTTTATTGACTTTCGATAGCTGAATAATTCTACTATAAATAACAAGTATCCTCTACCCAGAATTGATGACCTCTTTGATCAGCTAAGAGGAGCAAAGATATTTTCAAAGATAGAATTGAGACTGGGATACCATCAGTCAAGAATCAAAGAAGAAGATATCCATAAGACAACTTTCAGAACTAGGTATGGGCATTATGAATTTGTAGTGGTGCCTTTTGGATTGTCCAATGCACCAGTTGTCTTTATGTGTTTAATGAATGGAATATTTAGAGATTATTAGGATAATTTTTTTATAGTATTCATGGATGACATACTTGTCTATTCTAATTCATAGGAAGAGAATGAACATCACCTAAGATTGGTATTGCAAGTGTTGAGGGAACATCAGTTGTATGCCAAGGGGAGTAAGTGTTATTTTTATCAAGAAAATTTCCATTACTTGGGGCACATTATTTCGGAACAGGGTATAGTAGTGGATCGAGAAAATATTGAAGCCATTAGAGGATGGCCAGCACCCAAGAATGTTTTAGAAGTCAGATATTTTATGGGGTTAGTTGGTTACTACAGAAGGTTTATAGAAGAGTTATCTAATATTTCTCATCCCATCACTTCTTTTCAAAATAAGGGAATGAAATTTGAATGGACATATGAATATGAAGAAAACTTTAATTTGTTGAAGGAGTTACTCACTAGTGCACCTGTGTTAAAGATTGATGACCCAAATGAAAATTGTGTGGTATGTGCAGATGCATGCAAGGAAGGACTTGGTGGAGTCCTCATTCAAAATGGACATGTCATTGGTTATGAGTCCAGAAAGATTAAGAAACATGAGAGGAACTATGCCACCCATGAATTGGAGCTTGCTTCCATTGTTCACACATTGAATATGTGGGGGCATTATCTCATGGGAAAGAGATTTGAATTGAGAACAGACCACAGTGGTCTGAAGTATCTTTTTAAAAAAACAACTTTGAATGTTAGGCAGACAAGATGTTTGGAATTTTTAAGTGAATACGACTTTGATATTGAGCATATAAAAGGAAAATAAAATAAATTTGTCGATGCACTTAGTAGAAGAGTGCATCTCATGCATGCTACAGTTCATAGTATGCATAAGTCAGAATTGAAGAGAAAAAAATTAGATGTTGTTGTTATAGATCAGCATTACTTGCAGGTAAAGAAAAGATTACATCAAGGAGATGTACAAAAAAAACTGAAAGAGTATGATATGAAGAAAGATGGATTACTTATGCATAAAAATAGAATTTTTGTTCCTAGTTCCAGATAAATTAGGAATTTGGTATTAAAAGAAATGCATAATGTTCCATATGTTGGCCATCTCGGTTACCAAGAAACAATTACAGCAGTAAGAAGCCAATTCTTTTGGCCAAGGATGAAAAAGGATGTTGTTGTTTACATCACCAGATGTATGGAATGTCAGAGAGTGAAGGTTGAGCATAGACACCCAGCGGGTTTGCTACATTCATTACCAATTCCAAAGAAGAAATGGGAAGTGATAACCATTGACTTTATAACTAAATTTCCCAGGATAGCGAGGCAACACAATTCAATCATGGTAGTGGTTGACAAATTGACAAAGGATGCTCATTTTATTCTTGTAAAAAGAACTCATACAACAGCTAATATCGCAGAAATTTACATGAGGGAGATTTCTAGGTTGCATGGGATACCTAGGACAATTGTCTCGGACAGAGACACAAAGTTTACTTCAAATTTATGGAAGGGATTATTTAAA
Organism: Picea engelmannii; assembly: GCA_009831015.1. Lineage (NCBI taxonomy): Eukaryota > Viridiplantae > Streptophyta > Pinopsida > Pinales > Pinaceae > Picea > Picea engelmannii. The sequence continues at coordinate 70,502 of ML790332.1, read as the reverse complement.
GTATTTAGTACAAATCTGAACTTTTTCACACCATACCATCTGCAGTCAGATGGGAAGACAGAGAGGGTCAACCGAGTAATTGAAGACATGTTGAGAATGTATGTGATGGATAAGCCATATAAGTGGGAAGATTACTTGTACTTGGTTGAGTTTGCCTATAATAATGGATATCAATATTCATTGAATATGAGCCCATTTGAAGCCTTATATGGTAGGAAATGCAGTACTCCAGTAAGATGGGACAACCCAGCAGATAGAGTGGTACTTGGGCCAGAGTTGCTCAAGGATATGGAAGACCAGATGGTTAAGATTAAGAATAATTCAAAGGAAACTCATGATAGACATAACTTTTATGCTGACAAGAATAGGACAAAAAGAGAATGTAAAGTGGGGGAGAATGTTCTTTTGAAAGTGAATCCCAAGAAGAGCTCTTTGAAGTTGGGTAGTTGTACAAAGATGGAAGCCAGATTCTGTGGTCCATTTGAGATATTGGAAAAAATAGGGTCAGTTGCATACATGCTTGCATTTCCTATTTCCATGAATGTGCATAATGTATTTCATGTCTCTTTGCTAAAGAAATATGTACATGATCCTAACCATGTTATTGATTGGCATCTAATTCAGATAGAAAGAGAGGTAGACTTTCAGGTCCAGCCAGTGCGAGTATTGGATAGAAAAGTCAATGTGATCTGGAATCCAATTATAGAGTTGGTAAAAGTCCAGTGGAACTGCTACGGTCCTGAAGAAGCTACCTGGGAGCATGAAGATGACATGCGGGTAAAGCACCCACATCCTTTTGAATAAATTTTGGAATTTTGATTCTTGTTTGTATATGCATTGAGGACAGTGCCAAAATAAGGGGGAGCAGATGTAACACCCCGGTTTTTGAGCCCCTGTTCGAAAACATAGGTATTCCAACAGAGGACGAACACCTTCAGTAACTACTCACATAACCATATCAAAGATCAACACACCGATGTTTTCACGTGGTAAAACCCCTAAGGGGAAACATCCACGGCCCCAGCCAATGCGACCACTTGGACCAGTTTATTAATGCAAAGAAAAATATTATAGAGAGATTTTACAAGAGAGTTTCTCACAATTGATCATCAGCAAATGACCCTCCATGCTCTTTAAATAGAGATCATGGACCAATCGGGTGCTAAGCCATGGATCAATGGTCATTAAGATCGAGGAGAGTATGAACCATTAGATCACTCTATGTTGGGAACATATCATGACCGTCGGATTTCCTAACTACAAATGCATACTAATGCATACTAAAGAAACACACTAAGAAACACACTTTTACCTAACGACATATTAGACCAAGTAGATCTTAACTATCTCCTAAGTGTCTAAATATCCTAACATCCCCCCTTAAGAACAACTTGGGATAGGATTGAAGGATTTACAATAGTGAAACAATAGGAGAAGGAAGGAGGCATTAGAGCTTATCCCCCCTTAATGACAATTTCCTAAACTCTTAACAGAGATCGAAGTTTGGAAAACTTTGCTTCTGTAAGAGACTTTGTGAAAATGTATGCAACTTGATATTTTGTAGGGTAAAAGAGCACTTCAATAACTTGATCATGAATTAGCTTTATGATGAAATGCATGTGTAGCTCGATGTGTTTTCTACGTTGATGTTGAACTGGGTCTTTGACGAGCTTGATGGCACTCTGATTGTCACACCAAAGGCTAGTCGGATGCTGTTGCTGGAATCCAAACTCTAAAAGGGTTTATCGAAGCCACAAGGCTTCCTGACTTGCGTTTATCGTTGCTCGGTACTCTGCTTCTTCTAAATAAAGTGAAATAGCTTGTTGTTTCTTATAGGCCCAAGTGATAGGTCCTAAACCAAGGCTAAAAACATAATCTACAGTAGACTTCTGATCATCAGGGTCGCTGGCCCAATCTGAATCAGTGAAACCAACCAATAAAGGAGTCCCCCCTAAACTGTAATGTATCCAGAACTGAACTATACCATAGACATAGTGAAGTATCCTTTTAGATGTTTTCCAATGTCCTTCATGGGGTGTTTGCATATATCGGGCAACAAGACCAACAACAAAGGAAATATCGGGACGGGTATGAGTCAAGTATAAGAGGCTACATACTAACTAACGGTACAGGGTGGCATCAACTTTAGGAGAAGTACAGGTGGAAGTAAGCTTGACTCCAGACTGGAAGGGAGAAGAGGTTGGTTTACAATCATCCATGTGAAAGTGACGAAGAAGGTCACAAGCATACTTAGACTGGGAAAGAAAAATTCCTTCATTGGTTTGCAAAACTTGGAGGCCAAGGAAATAGTGCAAAAAGCCTAAGTTGGTCATTTCAAATTTCTTCTTAAGGCTGGTTTTCACATGGTTTAAAAGTTTTGGGTCACTACCAGTAAGGATAAGGTCATCAACATAAAGGAGAAGGATTATGATATGGCTTCCTACTTTCTTGGTATAGACATTAGGATCAGAATGACATCTAGAGAATCCAGTGGCAAGAAGAAAGTTGTCCATTTTGGCATACCAAGCTCGGGGAGCTGGCTTGAGACCATAAAGAGATTTCTTGAGGTGACAAACAAGGATAGAGTCATTCTGAACATAGCCAGGAGGTTGTTCCATTTAGTTTTCTTCTTTCAAATTGCCATGCAAGAAGGCAGATTTAACATCCATTTGATGGACCTCCCATTTATGTGAGGTGGCAAGGGCAAGAACAAGCTAGATGGAATTCATTTTGGCTATAGGGGCAAAGGTTTCATTATAGTCAATTCCTTCAACTTGGGAAAATCCTTTGGCAACTAGCTGAGCCTTGTGTCTTTCAACACTTCCATCGGATGCATACTTAGTTCTGTAGACCCATTTACATCTAACAAGTTTTCTTCCTTTTGGAAGAGGTACAAGATCCCAAGTATCGGTTTCCATTAAAGAACGATACTCTTCATTCATTGCTATATCCCAATCTAGATGACCTGAAGCTTCTGCAAATGTTTCTGGATCAGGAGTCTCGGAAACTTGAGCCAAAAGAGAAGAGGCTCATTGGAACTATGAATGTGTTCGACGCTAATCTGAAGGATCACTGACAAGACCACCAGCTGCTTCTCGTGTTGAATAGACCCATCTAGGAAGCAGTGGAACTGGTGCTGGTTCAGGTTCAAAGGACTCATCTGGAGGAGGGTGAGAAGGCATAGGTGGATTTTCATCCTCACTGTCATCATCTGAAGAAGAAAATAGATCAGAAGAAGGCACAAATGTCGAAGATGGCTCACAGGCCGAAGAAGGCACAACTGTCGAATTAGGCTTGCAGGCCAAAGAAGGCACAAACGTTGAATTAGGCTCGCAGGCCAAGAGATTTTCATCTATTATAATAAAAATGTCATTACAATGTGAATGAAGAAGTCTGTAACCTTTGACATCTTCAGAATAACCAACAAATATACACTTCTCACTTTTAGGCTGCAATGCTTTCCTTTTCTCATCAGGAATGTGAGCCCATGCTATACTGCCAAATACACGGAAGTGACTTACATATGGTTTAATGTTAGTCCAAGCTTCTTCCGATGTTATATTTTTAAGAGCCTTTGTGGGAGTGTGATTTACTATGTAATTTGCATAGTTAATGGATTCTGCCCAATACTTTAGACTTAATCCCTTAGATTGGATCATATAATTAGCCATTTCTTTTAATGTGTGGTTCTTTCTCTTAGCAACACCATTTTTTTGTAGTGTATATGGAATATTGTGTTGCATTTGGATTCCCTGTATAGTGCAGTAACTTGTAAAATTATTGTTCACATATTCGCCTCCATTATCTGTTCTTAACCTTTGAATTTGATGTCCAAATTGTTTTTCTACAAGGGCCTTGTAGGCCAAAAACTTGTCAAAAACTTCGCTCTTAATTTTTAAGAAGTAAACCCAAGTACATCTGGAAAAGTCATCTATGAAAGTTGAGAAATACTTACACCCAGAAAAGGAAGGAGAAGAAAGTGGACCACACAAATCACTATGAACAAGCTGCAAAGGACCCGAGGCGTGCCAAGAAGCACGTTTATCAAAACTATCCTGATGATGTTTGCCAAGAACACAACCGGCAAAAACACCATCTCTGCATGAAACAAGAGGAATACCAGTCACCATCTGTTGATTACATAGTTGTTGCAATGAGAGATAGTTTATATGACCAAACCGCTCATGCCAAAGTTTGCTCAAGTCATCGCTATGAGAAACAAAAACTGACGAAGAAGATGATGACCCAAAGTTGTCAAATTTGTACAACCTGGTAATATCATCAGCTATTCCAGTTGCAAGAACATGCTTAGGATCTTTTAGATCCTTGATTACAACTTGGTGAGGTGAAAACTCTATGGTTTTACCTTCACCTGAATGAGTGATTTGATATATTGATAGAAGGTTACAAGAAAGACTTGGAACACATAACACATTATTGAAATAACCATTTTCTACTGGAACTGTTCCAGATTCTTCAACACTAAGAGATCTATCATCACCAACAAATATTTGTTCGGTGTTACATTCATTTAGAGTGGAAAATATGGCTCTATTCTTAGCCATGTGATAAGATGCTCCAGAATCAATAAGCCACTCATCAGAAGTAGAAGTAGAATTGAAGGAGAAACCAGAAGCAGAAAGTGCATGTCCATGAGACGAAGAAGAAGAAGTAGAACCAATACTGATGTTTTGATTCTTCATCGCTGCTTCTAAAGATACCATCTTCTTGAAACATTTGGACTCATCATGACCATCTTTATCACAAAAGTTGCAATGTCGGTTAGTATTATTATTTTAATATTTTTCTCCTTTGTCACCATTAGGAACTGAAGCTGTCAAAGTGGGTTTGGGACCCTTATGTTGTTTGTTGTTATAGTGAGTATGTTGCTTCTTTTGATACTTGGGTTTATCTTTCTGCTGGGCAACTAAGGCTTTGTTGGAGGTACCTGCAGTGTGTATCACTCCAAGTTGTACAAGTTTATCTTCCTCTCTAATCAAAGAAGCACAAAATGACTCAAGAGTGGGTTTTTCATAAGCTTTCCCTAGAGCCTCTCTCGTGGAATAAAAGGTATATACAAACACAGAATATGCACTACCTATCTTAGAAAGAATAAGATAGATGCAACGCTCTTCCTCCATTTTTATCTTACATTCTTCACATAAAAATCTGAGTGCTTTAAACTTAGATAAATAGTCTCCAAGACAAGAAAAATCACTTGGATTCAAGGTCATTATTTGATTTTCTAACTATTGTGCTCAAATAATATTGAGTTTACCAAACACAGATTCAATCTTGTCCCAAGCTTCTTCGGGGTCATCGATTTCTTGAAGGTGGTACCTTAAATCAGGAGATATGGACATTTTGATTAATCCTCATGCTTCGTCATTTCTATTATCCCACTTGGATTTCTTATCAGCATCAGTGGGTGCTTTTTCCTTTCCCAAGGTAATCCGGTACAAGCCTTTTCTTCTTAATAAATCTTCCATATGAGATTTCCATTGGAAGTAGTTGTTGCTGGTAAACAAGACATTACTTGTAGAAGCCATATTAAATATGCAAATAATATGGATTTAAAAACTAAATCTGAGGATCTGGATGGAAAGAGCTCGAAAAGTTATGCGGTTTTAAAAAAAACAGCACTGAAAATGAACTTTTGATGTTAGAGTTATGCCCTTTAAAAAAAAAACATAAACAGTAACCAAATGACCACGTGATTGTGTAAGTTGCTTTATGAAGTGACCCACTTTTATAAAGAGAAGTGGGGATCACTTTTACAATGAAGTTACCTTATAAAAGAAGAAATGCATGCAAAATAAATAACTTTAAAATAGAATATTAAAGCTGCTTATAGTGATTCACTTTTATACTTGAAGTGAAATACACTTTACAATTTTAGCATGAATTTTTCAAAAAAAGTAACAAAAGATAGACTTTAACTCAAGACCTCTTACTTAATAAGGCAACTTTTAACCAAATGATCTAGCAAAACATATTGCAATGTTCAGAAGGAGGATTGGGGATGTTGTTGTTGTGGAATACGGCCTTGGAGAGTGTGCTAAAAAAAAAACTCTTTGCACACAAGAAATTTTTTTTGCTTCTCGATGACAACAAGGGTTAGATCTTGGTTAGCTTACCCGGAAGATGCACATTTTCCTATATGTTTCTGGTTTGTCGAGATTGCATAGGGCATGGGGAAAAGAGCATACGCAGATCTAAAAGAGTAGCAACCCAAAAATAAATAAAACCAAAAATACTACTCTGCAAAAATTTTAAAAATGCATATTCAAGCTTTATACCTCTGGATCTGACTGTAATGGTCGTATCTTGGGAAAATAGAAACCTTTTAGAGTGAAACGAAAAGTGTTCATGACTGAAACGAGTGCTTCGGACGCAATGGAATAGTCCTCTTATCCTATAAATGTACGAAAATGACAGAAAATGGAGATGAGGAAACTTGGCTTCACGATCTCGATCTACAATAGGAGCGGGTCTTCAAACAGGCTCTGATACCGTGTTCGACAACACAGGTATTCCAACAGAGGATGAAAACCTTCAGTAACCACTCACATAACTATATCAAATATCAACACACCGATGTTTTCACGTGGTAAAACCCCTACGGGGAAACATCCACGGCCCCAGCCAATGTGGCCACTTGGAGCAGTTTATTAATGCAAAGAAAAATATTACAAAGAGATTTTACAAGAGAGTTTCTCACAAACGATCATCGGCAAATGACCCTCCATGCTCTTTAAATAGAGATCATGGACCAATCGGGTGTTAAGACATGGATCAATGGCCATTAATATCGAGGAGAGTATGAACAGTCGGATCACTCTATGTCAGGAACATATCATGACCGTCGGATTTCCTAACTACAAATGCATACTAATGCATACTAAAGAAACACACTTTTACCTAACGACATATTAGACCAAGTAGATCTTAACTAACTCTTAAGTGTCTAAATATTCTAACAGCCTCGATATTAAATAATATATTGTTACACTGCTGAGAGGCCAGAGTGCCCAAACAATTATTAAAAGGTCAGTGTGCCAAAGAAATGTAATGTTTTGATCATTATTAATAATAAATACATCGTTGGTTGCTAGACGGATAAGGACTAGAGTTATAGGGTGCTATGATTCCACAAGAGATGGGGTTTGAGGGGCTAAGAATTTTATTTTATATTTTATTCTCCATTTTTCTTAATGGAGAATAGCAATTATGTGAGCTTCTTGGGGGAAGGCCAAGAGCTTCTTGATCTGCACGAATTACATAAGCCTTCCCCTGGTCTGTGGAAGAGGTTCACACATTCGTTGATTTCTCTCATTCATTTGGTCATTTTTCATTCACTCTCACTCCCATTCGCATCCTCGTTCAATTGTTGGTCGCTTCACTCTTCCATCACGCATTCATTCACCCAATTTCTCTTGATTCTCATCTCTCGGGGAGACTTCACTCCATTAATTTATGTCACCCACTCATTTTTCCTCATATGTGTCTTGGCTTGGGAAAGGAAGACGAACTTCTAAAGAGCATCCATGGTATTGTTGGTTGTAGATATTGTTGGTGTAATCCAACCATGATTTGAGTCTTGCATGTTTGAGATGTTTGGCCTGTGTCCATATTTTCTCACAGCTACGAGTCTTGAGAGTCCCAGCATGGAGATTCTATACCTATTGCACTGGATCCCTGGAAGGAGAAGGACTGCATGAGGGATTGTGTGGCAGATAAGGGTGGGGGTCCATTCTCTTGGGTTGTGCAGGTTGGGTAGAAGAGAGTTGGGTACTTGGATTGTTGTGGGTGTTAGGAAGCCTGTGAGAGCTTGAATGCTGACTGGTTTGGGAAGCCAAGTAACACTCTAGAACCATCTTTGTGGATTCATAGCCATGGCTCGAGGGTGACATTGTTGTTGAGACTTGGATCAATAATGTCTACAGTTGGGTGGTGTTAGCACTCTATAAATTTGTTCTGGGTACTATCATTCTCAGCTCAAAGAGGGTTCTCTCATGTTACTTGGTGTTTCTTTGACAATCAATGGCTAGGTTTTGTTGTTTTGAGGAGTTTTTTATAATTTTGTTGGCAAGGAAGGGGAGGGACACTTAGAGATATGGAGTCAAACTTTTGAAAATGAATGGAAACACTGACTAGCCAATAGAACTCTCCAAAGGATAAAGGCTAAATTAGGTGATAAATCTAAGTTATAATTTGTAAATTTGCAGAGTGTAGGAAGAAAAGAAAACATATAACTGCATCGCAACATTAAATACATGAATTATGAATTAGTTAGGAAGAACTTAACATAGTTTAAATTGCTTCATCCAAGAGCATCACAAGATGAATTTTGGGCCTTTGAATATCCAATTTAAATAAAAGACAGTGAAAATGAAATCAGAAATACATGAAATACATACAAAGAGAGGAGACAAAACTCAAATCATCACCATTAGAATCTTTTCATAGAAACTTCAAGACTTATGCATGTGTATTCAATTCAGCTTCATAAAATTACAATTTAAGTTCCGAACAGCCAAAATCACGCCCTTGCAATTCTTCCAACCCCTAATACATTTGGAACTCCTAATATTTATACAAGTTTGAGTTCCTTTGGTTTAAAACCGATTACAATGATTAACAAGAAAACATTTCAGTTTCTGAAACTGACTACAATAATTACAAAGGACAGTTTCAGTATCGGAACCAATTACAATAATTAACAAGAAAATGTTTCAGTTTATGAAACTGATTACAATAATTACAAAGGACAGTTTTGGTATTGGAACTGATTACAATGATTAACAAGAAAACATTTGATGATCTGTCTTTTAACTCCTCTGACGCTTCAACTCCTTTATTTGCCACTTGTTTTGCTATGGACTTCTACGTGATCTTCCATATTTAGTGACACATGTACATCATCTACTGGACCCTGGAAAGCTACACTTTGTCTTGCCCAGTCGTACTGTCTCCTTCCATGGCATGTCAGAAAGGATATCATAATATATCATTTCTTTGATTAGGATCTCCAGGTCAATGCAGGAAGCATATGACATGACTTGCAGTCCAAGTTTGACTGTCTTGAACTGATTCAGAATCTCAAAGTTTGTAATTGGATGTTCCACTAATGTGGTTCCTTTCATATTTTTTTCCAGTGCTTCAAACTTGGAGTGATCCATTCTACATTGAGTGATGCGAGCATTGTATTCCTCCTGATCATACAATTTTCCCTTGCCATCCCAAAATGGTGGGAGGCCTTTGATAAACAACTCTTCAAAAAAATTCTTAAACTCTTGTACACTTTGATCCATCTGTGTTGCCTTGGTTTGAACTGATTTTAACAGGTTATGTTTAGCAATAACCCTCCTGGCCCAGCTAATAGTTTGAAGTTCTACAGTAGGAATGGAGTTGAGCATATTGATGGAATTTTGTGCCCATTCTGATGGATTACTTGCTAAAGTCTCATTCACACAATACACCCACTTCTCGCTATGATGGCCATGTTGTCTTTATCATTGATGAAATTCAAATACACACTGAACTTGGCAACTTCAGCAGCTATAGATTCCTAGATTATGTGGTTGTCTCCTTGCAACAGGCCTTTACCCTTTAATGTCATATTGAACTTATCTATCCTTTCCTGCAAGGTTCCATTCTCCTTTTGAAATTGAGCCATTTTTTCATCCTTTGTTTGCATCTCTTACTTCAATTTCTCTATGCTTCCTTTCATCCTTTTGATTTCTCCTTCTTTCGGGCTGACCTGCGACATGTTGGCAAATATTTAATAGACTGCAAATGGAAAATATTTAACAGACAATGAATGATTGTCATTGATGGAAAGTACAACAATGAAAATGGCATGAGTAACAGACAGGCAAACAGAAGAAAAGTTCAGGAAGACCAACAACGCAACAATCCTCAGTCGTCAAATCGAAGATTGATCTAAACTATTGATCAGGCATGATGAATTCCATTTTTGATCGTTTGATCCCCTTCAAATTCCCGAAAGAACGAGAGCCGTCAAATCGACAAGAAGAGCGCGCTGAAGAGGAGGGACTCGTAAAGTTTGAGAAGCATTTCTGATCGTTGGATCCCATTCAAAATTCCCGATAGAACGAGGGTCATCAGATATGAATGTAGACAAGAAGAGATCGTTGAAGAGGAGGACAGATATCAGGCGTTAGATCTAAGTGCAGGATCCGACCATCATTGGATCAAGAAGAACCGGTACGACCTTTAAGGTATAAGGAGAAGCGGGCGTAATCGCGATATGCAAAATCGCGACTTAATTTGAGCTGTCAGATCAAGGTTGAATCTGGACCGTTGATCTCAATCCATGTTGGAGTTTCGTGGATCGAGAGTTGGAGATGTCAAAGTTTATTAACATTAGGAATCTCGATATCACGATATGTGAAATCGCAATTTAATCGCAATCATTGAATAGAGATTAGATCTGGATTGTTGATCTAACTCCATGTCGGAGTTTCGGGGATCGAGAGTTGGATATGTCAAAGTTTATTAACATCAGGAATCTCGATATCGCGATATGTGAAATCGCGATTTAATCGCAGCCGTTGAATAGAGATCAGATATGGACCGTTGATCTAACTCCATGTCGGAGTTTCGGGGATCAGGAGTTGGAGATGTCAAAGTTTATTAACATCAGGAATCTCGATATTGCGATATGCGAAATCATGATTTAATCGCAGTCGTTGAATAGAGATCATATCTGGACCGTTGATCAAACTCCATATCGGAGTTTCACGAATAACGACATGGAGAGGAAAAGAACCCAATGCAACAAGAATGCCGAAATCGTGATTCAATCGTAGCCATTGAATCAAGATCACATTTGGACCATCGAATCACAGGACATGTGGCAAGTGATCGAAATTTCGCTGACTTGGGGTCAATGAAGCATAGTGTTGAAATTCACGAAATGAGAAATCGCAAAAGAGTTTTTCTTTTTGCATAGGCGCTTGGTTATGACCATAGTCATATTGGGGAAGGAGCTAGTGCAGAAAAGTTCTGTATCGGAACTTCGGAGATCACGAAATGAAGTGTCGAGACACTCAGCACAGGATTGCCGAAATTCCGAAACCCGATTTAAAGGCAATATCAATAAAGTTCATCCAATGGAGCAGATAAATTGGAATATGATCGGAAGGTTACTGTTCTCTCTCACATAACCCCTCAGTTACGAATCTGTTAGTGAAACAGATTCATGATTGCGAACTTGTTGGCGTTTCAGTTGCTCGGACAGTTGTCTTTCTTTTGCCTAAGGAAATGTGAAGTGCAACGGTCGTGGAGGTGTGTATAAAAGAAAATCAGACAGACTGTGTGTGGTTGGTTGTTCTGTATGAGAAAAGAATGAAACTGTAAGAAAAAGAAAATGAGAGTATGCACAGTATGAGATTGAGCATATGTGCAGTGTGAGATGAAACACAAAGAAGAATAACAGAACAAGTTGAAGAAGAGCAGAATGACAGAACATGTTGATGCAGAGCAGACCTGTTGAACAAACAAAGGAAGAAATGAATTGCAAAACATTTAAAAGATGATCAGATGTTCAGAATAAAGAAAGATTGGTAAGAATTGATGTATATGTGTAGTTGAATGTTTATTTGTTCATTTATGTTCTAGGGAGGTTGGGAGGTGCTCGGGAGGACTATTGTCCTCAGAGGTTCAAGTGGGAGCTTGAACACAGGAAGTTGTAGCTTCCATCTTGTTGCAGCCAGAGAAACCAGGGTGGCAGGGTGGTGTAAGGGAGAACAAGTGTTCTCTATTATACAGGTTGGGGCCTGTGTAACTGGAAGTTGGTGCTTCCATCCAGTTGGTGTTGGAGCATATAGGGAGGTTGGGAGGTGCTCGGGAGGACTGTTGTCCTCAGAGGTTCAAGTGGGAGCTTGAACACGGGAAGTTGTAGCTTCCATCTGGTTGCAGCCAGAGAAACCAGGGTGGCAGGGTGGTGCAAGGGAGAACAAGTGTTC
>ML790332.1:0-31245 GCA_009831015.1 Picea engelmannii | reverse complement strand
CAACCCACTTGCCCCCCACACCGGAGCGCTGGATGTTTGGTCCCTTGCAGGTACCCTACCCCCGACGGTTATGGTGATTGGAGGGCGTGACATTCTGAGGGACAAACAATTGGAATACTGTGAGTTTCTCAAGAAATGTGATACGCAAATCATTGAAATTCTGGAGTTTGAGGAGGAAGATCATGGCTTCACCCTCGTCAAAATAGAACAACCGAGCTCAATGAAACTGATAGAGTACGCTTCCCATTTCATTAAATCCGCAGCTTGAATCAATACTCCACGGCCCAAAGAGTCCTCGTTCGATCCTATTTCATTCATGAAAGTTAAGTTTATATGCGTGGCTGTGTTTATGTGCTGGAAACAACAATTGCAACTGTTCCTTCAAAGCTTCAACTGTTCCTTCAAAGCTTCAACCGCACAGGCCATATGGCCTCCATACATGTGTGATTAAAAGATCTTTGAATAACATATCGATGCAGCATCCATTTAAAAAAACAGAAACCTGCTCAATCTGTCTGTAAAAATCAGTGACTGAATTTCCTTTTATGAATATGAAATATGTTCGATTGTGCCATTTGAGCTTCGCACCTAGCCGGAATTCTTTTGCCCCTTCCTTCTCAGCATTTTTTTACATTGTATGAAATGTTCGATAACATGTGGACGTTTGAATTTTGTTCGATTAAAAATTTGTAATCAACGATAAAGGAATTGAAACCTTCTGACTTAGGCGAGGGACTTTAGCTTTCCTTGGCGGTCAATACCTTTGACTGCATATTAGTTGGTCTATTTTGTCGAATTGTTCGGTGTGTTTTGGTTCAAAATCCTTCGACCACTTGTTATTTCACTCACCTCGTTTACTTTTATACAAAGTTTAGATGACACATTATATATATATATATATATATATATATATTTATATTTATATTTATATTTATATTTATATTTATATTTATATTTATATTTATATTTATATTGAGTAATAAACTCAATGAGACTCGATTCTAATTCATTGTTCACAACATTAATGAGAATTTAAGTAAAAAAAAACCTTAAATTCAATAACTCTTCACCAATTACAACAAAATAATCTAGAAACATGGACAAGGTCAATGTTGAAATAATTCACTTTTATATTGATTGAAAATGAGAACAACCAAGAGGATGTAACACTTTACGTTTTATGTGATAAGTTTATAGCATGCTGGCTAAAACATGGAGTTTGGTATATTTATTTTATCCTTGTTCCAACGTGTTAGTTGCTAATGTTTGTTATGGTGTATTTATTTATTAAGATGGAAGTTACACTTTCATCAACAAGCAAGACACCTCTTAAACTCTTTTCACTCCAGAGTTTCAACTTTGTTTAAAAATACTTTTATCAATCAATTTTTATCTATAACTTTGTAATTTGTTGATGTGTCTATGTTTTAAAAAATAAACATTATTTATAAAAAATAAATTATTTATTTTTTTAATTCAAAATCTTTATTTTATAATAAATAAAATTAATATTTGTTTTCAATTTGAGTGCACATTATTTGAATTTGGAGTTGTGACATATTAACATAATGTGAAGTATGCATTAAAAAACAATAACAAATGTCCTTTGTAATGTCACATCAATAAAGGTTATATAGTAGGCAAATTTTCCATTTTATTCAATGTGTTTTAACTTGATGAAATGACACAACCTCATCCAACGACACAATTAAAATATCTTGGACACAGTGCAAACTCTACCACACATATAACCTTGACTATGTCACAATTTCATAAAAAAATGTACTTTGCACTTAAAAATAGTGTCTCGCAATGTGTATGTTAAGGTTATAACTTGAACTGTCAATGAAAACCTAATTAAAATACCTTGGACAAAGTGCAAACTCAACTTCAATGACAACCTAATTAAAATACCTTGGACAAAGTGCAAACTCGACCAGGCATATAACCGTGACCATGTAACAATTTCATAAAAAATGTACTTTGCACTTGAAATTGTGTCAACAAGATTGCAATTTGTATGTTAAGGTTATAGCTTGAAGTGTCAATGACATTCTTCTTAAAGATCCCTTACTCAAATGGTTGTCATTAGCTATTCATGTATGCATCATTTTTTGATGCTATTTACTTAATAACATTGGGTCTTACGATTCTTTTATTGCAACACTTGAAGGAAAGGTTGGCACCATTGCTACCTAGGGTCGGTCCTTAGACATTTGTGATTTCATGGGCCAAAAGACTCACTTAACTTACTCATGGACTTATGGTGATTGCATATAGGAAGCATGAAGAAAACCAAATTAGGAGATAACATAGGCTTTCCACAACACACACAATACAAATCTCTTTCATTGAAAAATAAGAATTTCTTCTTTTTGCAAGTCATTACATTTTGAAAAGAAAAATGCATTGCATATTTGTTGCAACTACAACAATGTTATAAGTCAAAGAAACACAATAACACTTGAAATTGACACATCAAAATATTGCTCCTCCTTTTTCTCTTATTATTGCATCAATATTTGTAGAACCCAAAAATTTCTCTTATTATTACATCAATATTTGTAGAACCCAAAAATTAGAGTTGCCAACCTTTCTTATGATTAGAAAATAATATCTTCTTCCCCTTTATTGCGGCTTAAAGGTCAAAATATCAAGAAGATGAACCAAGGGAGGAAGATTTAAGGAGAGAAGGGTTGAGTATTTAAATTATATTTACATATTTAGAAGGGGGGAAATGACCCACCCCACCTGGTCATACCATGCTTAAGTGGGAATTACAAAGATATGTCACCTCGTATTGATGAGTAAAATGAATCCCTTGCCCATTAATTGATTGACCGCTTTTGATGACACAAAGACTTTAAGATCTTGTTGGTGTGTCTCTTTTCTACTTGATGTTGCATTCTAAATACAAGTCATCACAATGCCTATCACACTATATATGAATCTATCTCCCTTGTTTCACTCATTCAGGTGAGAATTATACCAATTCATCAATATCTCCCTTGTGATAAAGAATGGACCCATCAACTAAAACACCTTCAACATAATGGACCCATCAACTAAAACACCTTCAACATAAGAGATATCCTTTAGATAAGCATTCAACTTTATATATATAGAGCTCACATGCTCAACCATGAAAGTTTGATGTTTGGATCACTCTTCTCCCTAATTTGATGGCCATATAGATGTGATGGCCATATAGATGTGGCATGAATGTTTATTATCTACTTAATAGCATTCACTTGAAACAAAGAAATTCATGCTAGTGGATGAGTCCTTATTCATGCAAGTGGAAAAAAAAACTTGCATTTAATACATAAAATCCAAAAAGTGCTTTAACACCATAAATCTAGTAATTGCATCTTGACTTTAAAATGATTTCAAGCAAGTTCAAAAGTCTTCAAGTTCTTTCAAATAAATATTTGATAAAAATAAAAAGTAATCTCTAAATTTCAAAATAAATATTTTATAAAAATAAAAAATAATCTCTAAATTTCAAAGTTATCTCAATTAGAAGGAAGAGGAAACATAACAATATTTAACAAGTTTCATTCATCTCAATGAAAACAAGGTAAGACAATATCAATTACTAACTTGAACTCCCATTATGCAATTGATTGAATTTTCTCCCATTAAAATGGTTGGTCGGTTAATAAGTTTGGGGTTTGTGGATTGGTTGGGTAGAAGTGACAAAGTGATCCAATCCTCCAAGACTCTCTTGGAGGTCTAAAATGACGGGGAGATTTATAAATGTCCCTTCCCTTGGAAAATGACGGGGAGATTTATAAATGGTGATCCATAATTTAGAGAGTAAATTATGTTTGGAATTTGACTTTATGTTTAAAATATTAGTAATATTTTGGTTAATCTTTTATGGTTTAATGTTTTAATAATTTTAGTGAATTTTCATAATTAAAAATATTTGATTAACGTTGTCATAGATATAAGTATTATTTTTTTTTATTAATATCTCTCATCATAGACCATGTTAGGAAACCTTAAGATCCTCTATCATAGGAAATATTTTTATGAATGGCGGAGATTTCAATGTGCATAAACTTTGATTGTTGAAGAGGATGGGGAACAAAGATAGAGATATTGTAAAGTTTTGGGATGATAGCTTGCTTTTTTTCTTAGCAAGTATACATGATTTCATTAGTGAACTACTTTGACAATATTTTTTTATTTAAATTAAATTTTCAAAATGTTGAAGTTTTTAATTATAATTTTTTCAATGTTGATTTAAATGTTAAATTTAAAAAAAAATAAAAATAAGAATATATATATATAATTAAAATGTTTTTATTTTATAATTAAAGTGTTTTTAATAACTTCAAATTTTAGAAGTTATTAGGTAATGTAATGTAACATATATTTTTTTCTATTTAATATTTAGTTTCTTGTATTTAATTTGGTTAAGAACATGTGTTTCCTCTTAAGAGGTCACAGGTTTAAATCCAGAGGGGGTAGGGTATGTATACCTTTGTAGACTTTACCAGTCAAATCGTTGGGCGGAGGTAGATTATTATTGTTGTTGTTGTTGTTGTTGTTTATTAGAATTTTGAAAATTTAAGATTTATTTTTATTTTTTTTGAAAAAATTCTCAAAAAAACTTAAGAGTGATTTAAATTAGAACCTTGTTAGAATGAAACTAGTCAAATTCGTAAAAACATTTCAAACTAGATCCTTGCTAGCATAAAATTAACCAAAGTCCTAAAAACATTGACAACAACTTGTTCAACTAACCCCTTGGGATTTAAAATTTAAAATTTAGATTTATCATACCAAGAATAAAAACATTTAAAACAACGATAATTGAAATTCTTTTGTCTTACATTTTGTTTCATTATATTCTAAAAGTATTTATTAAATTTTACAATTTTGAAAGTTTTAATTTTTTTTTACTTGTAATTAAAAAAACAAAGATAGTATGGAAAACATTATTTATAATATTCTCTCTATGGTATAGGAAACTATGTGCCTTTATGGTCAAAATTGATAGTATTGTCATTATTTCTATGATGTTATCATTAATTATATAGAAATGCTTATAAATTAAGTCACCAAAAGGAGTTGGGAGACAATCTAAGATATAACACTTATATGAAATGGATCTGAATAAGTGAATAATTGTAAGACTTAGTTCTTGTTATCATACAATCTGTACTTTCCCAAATCCTAAAGGAAAGTAGGCCAAGATTGGCCTAACACGAGGGTAATCTTGTCATTGTCACCCCAACAAGATACACTTTTCTATTTAGGAGGAAAAACCTTCTTCAAGGGAGACATCCCTAGACCTAGTGGGTTGATGAAGGGAAAGAAATGATAATTAAATTATCCCTCTCTAGGTCACTCAAGTCAAGTTTAATTCTTTAGGGATGAAGCAAAAGAAATATAAAGTGTACCTTCCCCTTACCAATACAACAACAAGTGTTAAAGGAAATAACAAATGATAATGATGCTTGAACAAGACAGTAAACTTGCGAATATATGTTGGATGTCTATGTATGCAAAAAATGACAAGTAAATGATAACAACTGCAATTTGTATCAAGAAGAACACACTTGTGCTAACAATGTGAACAAGGATTTAAAACATCAATGATAATACTTTGTCTTATGTGAGTTCTCAAAATATATCAACCAACAGTTGGATTTAAACATGTTGTCTAAGTTAAATGTAACAACAATGAAATATAAGTAATGAAAACAGTAAACAAGCTTCAAAAATGTACTCTGCTAAGAAAATTAAACAAACACTTGAGCATATATTGATAGTAACTTACTGTGTACAAATTATGGGCTATTATAAGGTGGTTGGTAGGTTGATATAGACTACAAAAAATGGTTGTAACAATGAATTATCAACAATAATTAAGTGGATGTCAGTATCTTTAAGTTAGGTTAGTTAACTAGTTAAAGTTAGTAGGGTAATCAAGTAAGAAACGGTTTGAAGTTTTAGTTTGAAGATACTTGTCAAAGAGTGAGGTTTGACTAGTGCCTTTCTAAGGGTAGTGGATTCAAGTAGGCGACTTCCTTAAACACTGCTAACAAGTGATTTTACACATAATCCAAGAGGGAGAAATACCTAGGAGGAGTAGCAACTTAAGTCCTCCTAGGTTTGACCTCAAGAAGTGAGGAAGCTAGGGTGTAGGCACTTCTAGGCCCTAACACCTCCTTCTTATTGGATTTTTATGGATGAAAAGTACTTTGCACAATAGCTAAGTATAAACCTATAGAGATCTATCACTTTAGGGCCCTAGGGTTTCACTAGTTACTAGATCAATTCAATAAAGCTAGGCAAATGAAAAGTAAGAAAGTTTGCACTTTAAGTTTCTTACTTTGAGCATTAATTAAAACATTCAATTTCATAATATTGTATGAGAAAGAAAACCATTACCATAACCATTTGCAATGACAAAGTAAAAATCTACTTACTTTGACCAAGAATAATCATTTAAAACCATGAAAGATTGCCACAAAACTTCATAAAATTTGTCCAAATGCCAAAAACAAGACTTAAAAGAGTAGTTCCCTCCTTGTTTCAACCAATAACCCTTAGTATGAAGAAAAATTTAGACCTCCACTCTCCCAAATGAGAGTTATGATAAAATGAATTTCACTTTATGTTTATTTATACCAAAATTTGACCTTTAATTATTTTAGGTCAAAATATCAGGGTTGGCCTGTCTAGTTTATTACAAAATTAAATTCTAGGAAAAACAAAACAAATTTGCATGTAAATACCCTCTTAGGGGTGACATCATCCCTTTCTAGGGTGATGTTGGACCTCTGTCATGGAACGTTTGGCTCAGGGAGTGAAACATTGGGCCTCTAAAGGCTAAAACCCTTCCCACACATGCAAATAACCTCAGGATTACCCCCAAGGTGACAACCACTGCATGTAGAAACGTCCAGGGCCTCCAAAGGCGAACGTTCGGGTGGGAAAGGCATAACCACTTGGGTCTAGGTCCACCAAAGTGCCTCTAAAGGAAACACCCTTCTTATTCTTGGAAGAACACCTTCATCTTCATCCTACCTCCTGGCTAGGGTCTCAACATACATCAAATGGTATTTGATCCCTCATGAAGGTCTGAGCTAGTCATCTCTCCATGTACCTATTCACCGGGAAAGGTCCTGCAAAGACAACCAATATGCCCTCCATGGGTCCATAAGTCACATGCATCATAATACATAAATCACTTATAATAATCAAAATTCCAAAACATGTGCATTAAAACCCCCTAAACCCAAACAAATGCTCAAAACATTATGCAACTTGACAAGTCTAGGGTTTGGAATGGTCTTAGGTTGTCCTATTGGGCTAGTCTCCCTTGATTCAAGGTCGTTTCCCCAGTGGAGCTTGATCCAAATCATGCAAATGCATGAGGTGGTGAGGGGAAAAAATTGGGCATGGGGTGCATGTCATAGTAGGGAAATGTAACACTCACCTATGGGTGCCTTTGTTGAGGGTGAGCTACACCTTGTCATGGATTCAAATGTTTCCAAGCCCATTGAATTCCATTTATTATTTTTATCTTTTCTTTCTTCTTTTAGCTCTCTTTTTTCATGTTGCAAGGAAAGAGTCGATGGCCACCCCCTGGCTTGGTGACTAGCTAGTGGCAGTGTCACCCACAAAAATTTCACGAAAATGTGAAGGCTAGATCATGATGAGACCCCCTTTCTCTTGGCCATGCAACTAAGAGCCACTACCCTGGCTTCGTGACCAGTTGCGTGGTAGTGTCATACCGCTACATGTTCATGGTCATGATAGGTTGACTCATGATGAGACCTTCTATCCACCAACAAATGACTTGAGTGTTTTATTCATATGTGGGGCCCCTTTTCTTGCTTAGAAGCATTTCGGTGCTTTCTCAGGGATCCCTGGGCTAAGCATCTTAAAGGTTTAAATTCATACCTTAACTTTTTCCAGCTACACTGCCCCCTGTGCCTTTATCCCTTTCTTCCCATGAGGTAAGGTACAACCCTTTCCAATTGGATCCTTCCTAAATGCCGAAAAAAGTGGATAGATGGAGGGGATAAAGATGGAAAATGGTAATTATGGAGGGAACGAGCGATGACTCTTAAAATATGCACTAGGTAACAACCTATCCTAAAAGGAAACCAACTTACTATGGAACCATGTGACCCTCCTAGGTTTGGACAAGGCAAAGAGCATAAAGTCAAGAAAACGTTATGAAATCCTGTAAGATTCAATGCAACATGTTTAATTTTTTTTTAAATCAGAGCGATACATACCATGATACCTAGACTTATTACCTCATAGAGCAAGACTCATTGCCATTTCAGGACCAAGCCGGTGTGATGAATACTTATGCTGGTGATATGTGGACTACATTGAAGAAAAGAGGGGCCCTTCGGGGCCATGCTTAAGTCGTCTGGCTCTCGACAGTCCATGTATAGGACCTGTGGGCCTCAAGACATGATCTCCTTAGTTATACCTAGGCTAGGTGATAACACTTGGCTCCAACTTGGGGACATGTGCTCATTGTAGAGCACATGAGAGCCCCAACATATATGGTATTACCTGTGTCTGCTAAATATCAACAAAAGACATTAGTAATTTCTAGGGTAGTAATATTGCCCCTCGTCCGTATATGATAAAATAAACAAATAAAAGCATCTCTAGTCTAACATATGATTATGAGCATACATATATACAAGTGATACAAAATAATATTCAAATGCCACTACAACTATACTAATATTAAATGCAATGGTATGTATAATGGATACAAATTCCTATCTACCTCTACTTACATGTTGGTTGAATTCTAGTTGTAGTAAAATAATCAGTGAAACTATCATAGGAATACCTCATAATACATGCCTATGTACTTCATCATAATCCAAAACAATGACAATTCAAGCACAACATAACATGAGTTAGAGCATGCATTATATCATAGGATGTCGTAAAGTCTATCTCATGGAGGTGGGAGTGAGGGACAAACTCATGCCAAGTCACCCTTCCAGAAAAGTGATCAATCCATCTCAGAAAAAGGATCATGAGAGCTCAAGGAATCAAAGGGATGGCTCAAAGAGTATGAGGGTTGACTACCTTGGACGTCATCACTTCTTGGGGTCTGAGAAGGGATTAACAAGAACTTAGAGGGAAATTGACAACTTCTTAGGGGAAAATTGAAAGATTGAGATAATAAACTTCTTAAGGAATTCAACCTCCCCTTTAATTCTAACGAAAAGTTTTTTCCTAAAGAAAACTTGAAACAAGAGACATGTTCCCAAAATGCATCCTTAGTGACATAACAAGGTAAAGAAATCAGAGGGATATAGACAACCTTATCATAATTATCATGCTTCCAGAAAGAAACATCCTCACCTTTATCAAAATTTGATCACAACAATGGTTGATAATATTCTTCATAGAATAAATCCAAGTGATCAAAGGAATACTCATCAAAATCCTCAAGGTATGATCGAAAATCATCATGATAACATTGCACTGGGTCATCCTTGGGTGCTTGGAAACATTTTGTAATTATATAATCATCTTGTTGCCAAACGTCAAAATTATTAGGAACATCATATGATTGTTGTAAAGGAAACATTAGAAGATATCCTTCCAATATTATCAATATTATCAACCATCTCACTACCTTTATCATAACATCAAGGATTTAATGCATCCAAGGGCTCCTCTAGTACTTCTTCACCTTCCAAATCACAAAATAAAGCATCATCAAAATCTTGGAAAGGGAAATAACTTATCATGTTCACTGCTTGTTGTGCAGGAGCGTCAAAATCTTGGATGACTTCATCAAATGGAAGAGCATCCAATACATCATCCCCAAGACTCATCTCTTTAATCATCTTTTCGCCTTCATTAGAAAATGAAGGACCTAGCCTTTCCAAGGGTTCCTTTACTTATTATCCTTCTTAATCATAGAAAAAAGTGTCATCAAAAACCTGGAAAAGAAAATGATTTACCTCATTCTCTTCGTCTTGTGCAAGAGAGATAGGATATTGGAGAGGTTCATCGGATGGAGGAGTGGATACTAGTGCTTCATCCTCATAACTCACTTATTCAATCAAGTCTTTATTGCATTGTGTTGAATCATGGGAAAAATCTTGCTCCTCTTCAAGGGGTTAACAACCTTCTTCAAAAATCTCTCCTTCTATATCAAAGGGTTCTTGGTATTGAGTATGGTACACATCCCTGAGATATTCCACAATATTAGTGGTGAATACTTCGTCCTCTAGGGATATTGTGAGATTTTGAAGGGAAACTTCATATGCCTGGAATTGTGGTTTCAAAAAATCAATAAACCTACTGATGAGGTCTATGAAAGATGATATACCCTTATCTTCGCAACAACCCTTAATCCAATCTTGCAAAAAAGACGACAGGGAAAGTATGAGCAATTTTAACAGAACATCCTCCCCTTCAAATTCTATCTCACTTATATACATCAAGAATTCTACAATGTGAGTAAATGGGCGGCCTCCGAATATTAGAGAGTTGTTTAACCATTTTATATCAAAATAATGTGGGTATCCTTGAAAACTTTCAAAAACAATAGTTGGATACAATTGTTCCCAAGGCGCCATGATCCCATGTCTTGAAAGTATCACGAAGTAGAGAGTAAGTCAGTAGAGTCGCCAGGTAACCTCTTAAATATTATCAAAGGGAGTGAGGGAATCACCCTCAATGGATTCGCCAAGTAAGATTTATAAAGTGAAGGCTTTGAGTAAAAGATTACCGAAAAAGTATCATTGAGGAATATTGACTCAGTGTTCCTCGGAAACGACGCCAAAAATGTTATCACACAATATGTACTTTCCCTAAGCCTAAAGGCAAGTAGGTCAATATTGGCATAACATGAGGGTAATCCTGTCACTATCACCCCAATATGATACCCTTTTCTATTTAAGAGGAAAAACCTTCTCCAAGGGAGACGTCCCTAGACCTAGTGGGTTGATGAAGGGAAGGAAATGATAAGTAAACTACCCCTCTCTCTAGGTCACTCAAGTCAAGTTTAAGTCTTGAAGAATGAAGCAAAATAAAGATAAAGTGTACCTTACCCTTACTAATACAACAACAAGCGTTAAAGGCAATAAAAAATGATAATTATGCTTCAACAAGACAGTAAACTTATGAATATATGTTGGCTCTCTATGTATGCAGCAAATGACAAGTAGATGATAGCGATAAGTAAATGATAATAGCTGCAATTTGTATGAACGAGAACACACTTGTGCAAAAAATGTGAACAAGCATTTAAAGCATCAATGATAATACTTTGTCTTATGTGAGTTCTCTAAATATATCAACCAACAATTGGATTTAAATATGTTGTCTAAGTTAAATGTAACAACAATGGAATAGAAGTAATGACAACAGTAAACAAGCTTCAGAAATGTACTCTGCTAAGGTAATTGAACAAACAGTTGAGAATATATTGAACTTTCCTTGTACAAATTATGGGTTGTTTTAAGGTGGTTAGTAGGATGATTTAGACTGCAAACAATGGCACTTGTCAAAGAGTGGGGTTTGACTAGTGCCTTTCTAAGGGTAGTGGATTCAAGTAGGCGACTTCCTTCAAGGCTGCTAACAAGTGATTTTACACATAATCCAAGCAGGACAAAGACCTAGGAGGAGTAGCAACTTAAGTCCTCCTAGGTTTGACCTCAAGAAGTGAGGAAGCTAGGGTGTAGGCACTTCTAGCCCCTAACATCTCCTTATTCTTAGATTTTTATGGATGAAAAGTATTTTGCACAATAACTTAGTATAAACCTCTAGAGAGCTAACACTTTAGGGCCCTAGGGTTTCACTAGTTACTACATCAATTCAATAAAGCTAGGGAAATGAAAAGCAAGAAAGTTAGTCCTTTAAGTTTCTTACTTCAAGCATTAATTAAAACATGCAATTTCATAATCTTGTATGAGAAAGAAAACCATTACCATAACCATTTACAATGACAAAGTAAAAATCTACTTACTTTGACCAAGAATAATCATTTAAAACCATGAAAGATTGCCACAAAACTTCATAAAATTTGTCCAAGTGCCAAAAACAAGACTTAAAAGAGTAGTGCCCTCGTTTCAACCAATAACCCTTAGTACGAAGAAAATTTCAGACCTCCACTCAAGTGAGAGTTATGATAAAATGAATGTCACTTTATGTTTATTTATACCAAAATTTGACCTTTAATTATTTTAGGTCAAAATATCAAGGCCGACCTCGCCAGTTTCTTAGTAAATTAAATTCTAGACAAAATAAAACAAATTTGCATGTAAAGACCCTCCTAGTGGTGAGATCATGCCCTTCTAGGGTGATGTTGGAACTATGTCATGGAACATTGGGATTAGGGAGTGAAACATTGGGCCTCCAAAGGCTAAAAACCTTCGCACACATGCCAATAACCTTAGGATTACCCCCAAGGTGACAACCACTTCATGTAGAAACGTCCAGGGATGTATGGGTGAAGTCCAAGGCCTCCAAAGGCTAGCGTTGAGGTAGGAAAGGCACATCCTCCTGGGTCTAGGTCCACCAAAGTTCCTCCAAAGGAAACACCCTTCTTCTTCTTGGCAAAACCCCTTCATCTTCATCCTACCCCCTGGTTGGGGTCTCAACATCCATCAAATGGGATTTGAGCCCTCATGAAGGTCCGAGCTAGTCATCTCTCCATGTACATGTTCATCGTGAAAGGTACTACA
The DNA here is from genome assembly GCA_009831015.1 of Picea engelmannii. NCBI lineage: Eukaryota > Viridiplantae > Streptophyta > Pinopsida > Pinales > Pinaceae > Picea > Picea engelmannii. Next base: position 18,538 of record ML790332.1, on the reverse strand, counting down.
AAGACAACCAGTACAACCTCCAGGGGTCCATAAGTCATAGGCATCATAATACGTAAATTACTTTAAATAATTAAAATGCACAAAAAAGTGCATTAAACCCCCCTAAACCCAAAAAAATGCTCAAAATGTTATGAAACTTGACAAGTCTAGGGTTTGGAATGGTCTTAGGGTGTTCTATTGGGCCAGTATCCCTTAAGTCAAGGTCATTTCCCCAGTGGAGCTTGATCCAAATCATGCAAATGTATGAGTTGGTGAGGAAACAAACTTTGGGCATGGGGTGCATGTGATAGCAAAGAAATGTAACACTCACCTATGGGTGCCTTTGTTGAGGGTGAGTTGCACGTTGTCATGGATGCAAATGTTTCCAAGCCCACTTATTTCCATTTATTATTTTTATCTTTTCTTTATTCTTTTAGATCTCTTTCTTCATGTTGCAAAGAAAGAGTTAATGGCCACCACCCTGGCTTGGTGACCAGCTAGTGGCAATGTAACCCAAAAAAAATTAATGGAAATGAGAAGGTTGGATCATGATGAGACCCCCTTTCTCCTGGCCATGAAACCAAGAGCCACTACCTTGACTTGGTGACCATTTGGGTGGTAGTTTCATACCGCTACATGTTCATGGTCATGATAGGCCAGCGCATGTTGAGACCTCCTATCCACCAACAAATGCCTTAAGTTTTTTATTCATATGTGTGTCCCCTTTTCTTTCTAAGAAGCATTTTAGTGATTTCTCAAGGATCCCTGGGTGAAGCATCTCGAAGTTTTAAATTCGGCTCTTAACATTTTCCAACTACACTTCCCCCTGGGCCTTTAGCCCCTTCTTCCTATTAGGTAAGGTACAACCCTTTCCAAGTGGAGCCTTCCTGAATGCCCAAAAATGTGGATAGATGGAGGGGATAAATATGGAAAATGGTAAGTATGGAGGGAATGAGTGATGACTCTTTAGAGATCCACTAGTTAACAACCTATCCTAAAAGGAAAACAACTTACTAGGGAACCATGTGACCTTCCCAGGTTTGGACAAGGCAAAGAGCATAAATTCAAGCAAACGTTATGAAATCCAGAAATATTAAATGAAACATGTTTGAATGTTTTAAAAATCAGAGCGATACATACCATGATACCCAGACTTATTACCTCATGTAGAAAGACTCATTTCCATTTCAAGATCAATCCGGTGTGATGAATACTACTGCTGGTGATATGTGGATTGCACTAAAGAAAATGACACAGACCTATCGGCCCTCGGGCCGAGATCCTCTCACAGGATCGTTCTTTATCCCACTTTTGAGTCGGATCAGCTCTTTCGGATCCCCTACTGGAATATCCTTTTAAATCGATCCACGGGTCCTTTTCGCAGCTCGTAATCTCGTGAGTTCGCGAGTCGTGGCTCCCAACTCTTCCCTTCTAATCTTGCGATACCCGAATTGTCGATATGGGTATAGCTCTTCCCCTGTCAGCGCCTTCCTCGCGCGACCGCTGGCTAGGATAAGTGCTAGCACTTCTCGCCACCCGACACTTTGTGAGTTCAAAGGTTGAACTCTTGTGCTCTTGTCTCGCGAATCCCTGAGACGTGAGAAGTCAACAGGGTGTTGACTCCTTAGAATAAGTGACGTGTGTCCGCCTGTTTATTTCCTCGGACCCACCGTGTGGTTCTGCCACGTGTCTCTTATGCCCAACTTCGACACTTTGAGACTTTGCTTCCCGAAGCACTACCTCCGTTGTATCCCGACACCCGAAATGTCGAGATCCCGAACTCCTTGCTACCTCTTATCGCAACTCGTGACTTCAAGACTTGGAGCACCCAATCTTTGGGCTCTCACCCTGCGAACCTCTGAGTTCACGAGATCCCTTGATCTTTTCCACCTGTCCTCCTCCTAACGAATGACTGCGATTTTCTCGCGGTTTCATGACTTGGGGACTTTCGGGACAAAATTCTCGACCTCTTATCCTCTTATATGCCGAAATGGAGAAATTTCGACACGTCATCTATGCGAGTCCCACGATGGAACTTCTAGCCTTTTTAGAGTTCTCGGACTTCACGAATCCGGATGCTGAGCTTTCGGCTCTTCAAATCACGAAACCCCGAATTGGTCAATGAAAGTCTAACCTCCATGTTGACGAGCATGCCACCTGTCCACTCTCAGATGGGTGGTTTATATTCTTTCGTGACTTTGCCACTCACGACCTCTCGAATTTTGATATGAAGGTTTTAAACCTTCAACTCGCGAATCCACGAAATGCGATTGCACGAGTGATCCAACAGCCCTTGTTGGTTCGGATCCTACGGTTCGATTCTCCCGAGATTTCACTTTGAAAATATGTGGCATAACTTCCCTGCTCCTCTGCGAGATCCGGCAGCTTCCGGGACTTCACGAATCCGCCATGGAGGATTCCTACCGTCAAATTCCTCCTTGACGATTTCTGCGAAATGAACACGGTATCTCCTTTCGGAACTTGTCCTCCTGCAAAACAACTTCGCTGCGCCTCCTTCCAACAAATTCAAGGCACTAATTCTTCTGAGATTTTACCACAACCTAGAGTCTTCAAAAAGACTCCTGCATGCACTCCTTGCAGCAATTCTTCAAATACTTCTGAGTATATGAATTCTTCAACTCTGCGCACTCTCTGTGACAACAGTCTTTCAATAGTTTCGCTCAGGTTATAACTCTGAGACTTCACTCAGCATGTGCACTCCTTGCATGGCTCATGTGCTCAACTTTCACCTCTATGAGAATGAGAACAAGGTTATCTCTCCTGAGCTTGCAAATATTGAATCTCTGAACCCATCAACACACTTCTTGCGGACGATTTCACTGCACTCCTTGCAGGAAAACTCTTACTCAGACAGAGAAACAATTGAAACTCATTCCTTACTCTCCCTCTCTTTAGATTTCAGACATTAAATATGAAATCATACATTCATGCATCAAATCAAATGCATAACAGAGAGTAAACAAGCATATATCAATTAGCATGTACAAACACAGAAAATAAATTGAACACCATGAGTCTGAACTAAAAATCTTTGTATTAATCCAGAACTTATGTACATGGGTTTTTCTGCACAACTCTCTGCTTCAGCTCTACTATGCTCTTCTGATTGATTATGCTACTAATGTTACAAATATACAAGTGAGGGTGTCTATATCTGTTTTCCCTCTGGCTCCTAAAACTGTCTAATCTACGAATTCAAAGCTACCTACTTTCATTTACTTAGCATAAATGCCTCTTAGTCCTTCAGACAAGAGCGGGACACTCAAGGTATGATTACAGTCTACCAGTATGCTCTTTCTTAATTATTACATTTTAGTTTGGTGCATCCAACTTCAAAACATTTGAAACATTTTATCATGTGCCAAAATGCGTTGGCGCTTTCCCCCACGCTTGCTTGATGTTGGCGATGCTTCTGCATCATACTCCCTCGCTTGAAATTTTTCATGGGCTCTTTTCCATGAGCTCTTGCATGGTCTGCCCATGCTTCTAGATCTATGCTTCATTCTCCCAACTGGCATCTTCAACTAGATGTCCCTTCCACTTGACCAAGTATTCAAAGTATTCCTTTCTCCTGGTCCTCTTGCTAACTCTTTTGTCGAGTATGCTTTTCATCTGTGGCTTCTCTGCAACTGGCATCTGTTTAGTCCATTGGACCTCTTATTGTTCATCACTTTTTCCTCCTTCCTCAGCTTTGTATGGGTACAAATCTAAGACATTGAATATGGGAGAAATTACGATCCCATCGGGTAATTCAATCTCATAAGCATTTTCCCCAAATTTCTTCAAGACCCTACATGGTACGATCTTCTTCATCTTCAGTTTATTATATGTCCCCTTCGGGAATCTTTCCTTTCTCAGATGTGCCAGAATCAAATCACCAACCTCAAAATGAAGTTGTCTCATGTGTTGATCTGCTCTACGCTTATACTCTTGGCTCGAGTTTTGCAATCGCTCCTTCACCTGGCTGTGAAGTTCCTTCATTGCTTATACGAAATCCTCTGCACTAGCACTCCTAGTTGCATTCTGTTCTGAGTCTCTCAATTCCGAAACTCCTCTTGGCTGCATCCCATAAACAATCTGGAATGGACTTTGCCCTGTGCTTTTGTTGATTGAATCATTATAAGCAAATTCCGCTTGTGGTAGAATATTGTCCCACTGACTGTGGTGTTCTGTCACCAAGCTCCTTAGCAAGTCTCCCAAACTTCTGTTCACAACTTCTGTCTATCCATCCGTCTGAGGATGATAAGATGAACTAAACGACAAGTTTGTTCCCAGCTTTTTCCATAACGTTCTCCAGAAGTGTCCCATGAACTTAGTGCCTCGATCCAAAACTATGCTCCTTGGTAAGCCGTGAAGTTGAATGACTTCTTTGAAAAACAGATTCGCAACGTGAGTTGCGTCACTGGTTTTCTGACACGGTATGAAGTGTGCCATCTTAGAAAATTTGTCTACCACTACAAAGATCGATTCAAACCCTCTTTATGTTCTTGGAATCCCTAATATGAAGTCCATGCTTACTGCATCCCACGGCCTGTCAGGTGTGGGTAACGGTTGATAAAAGCCTGCATTCTGCCTTTTCCCTTTTGAATGCTGACAAATTCTGCATCTGTCCACAAATATTTTGACATCTGCTCTCATTCCTGGCCAGAAATATGACTCGTTTAACTTTGAGAACATCTTGTCATGACCGAAAAATCCGGCCAATCCTCCACTGTGTTTCTCCTTCAGCAGATTCTCCCTCGTGGAGCATTTTGGAATACAAAGTTGATTACCCTTAAACAGTAATCCTTCCTGGATCATGTATTCTGTCCATTGACTTTTGTCCCCGAGAATTGGATTCTTAGTTGTTTCATACACCTCCTTAAAATCTGGATCATCCATGGACTTGTCTCTGAGATCATCAAAACCCAGTGTTTTGACTCTGAACTCCTGCAACAGAAAACATTTCCTGCTCAAAGCATTAGCAACTTTGTTAGCAGTTCCAGAAATATGCTTAGTTACAAAAGTAAATTTCTGCATGTATTCAACCCATTTAACATGTCTTTGATTCAACTTCTCCTGTTGAGTCACAAATTGCAAAGCATGATTGTCGCTGCATAAAACAAACTCCTTCGGAATTAAGTAATGCCTCCATTTCTTCAATGCCTGAATAATAGCATATAACTCCTTGTCATACGTGGAGTATTTCACTTTCGCTTCATTCGGATTCTCGCTAAAGTATGCTATCGGCCTGTCTTCTTGGCTCAAGACTACCCCTATTGCAAATCCACTTGCATCACATTTTACCTGAAATGTCTTTTTAAAATCCAGCAACACCAAAATTGGTTGTTCCGTGATTTTCCTTTTCAACAAATTGAAGATTTCCTCAGCCTCTTCTGTCCAGTGAAAATATTTGTGTCTCTTCTTCACTGTGTCCATCATCAGTGCACTAATTCCATTGAAATTTCTGATGAACTTTCGGTAGAAACTAGCCAATCCATGAAAACTTCGAACCTCAAATATACTCTTTGGCGATGGCCAATTCTTAATTACCTCCACCTTATCTGGATCCATCCTCAACTTATCTGCAGAAATAACAAACCCCAAATAAATGAGCTTTGTCTTCATGAATGAGGATTTCTTCATATTTATCAGCAGCTTCTCTTGCTACAACCTCTTCATCACTATGGCCAAATGTTTCAGATGATTTTCCTCTGTTTTACTGAAAATCAGTATGTCATCCAGATACACAATGGAAAATTTTCCGATGAAATCCTTCAGGACTTCATTCATCAACCTCATGAAGGTACTTGGCACATTTTTTAAGCCAAACGGCATAACAAGACATTCATACAACCCTTCGTTAGTCTTGAAGGTTATCTTCCATTCATCACCTTCTCTCATACGAATCTGGTGATATCCACTTTTCAAATCAATCTTTGAAAAAAATTTGGCTCCACTCAAGAAATCCATCAAATCATCCATCCTTGGAAATGGGAATCTATACCTGATGGTAATCTTGTTAATTGCCCTTGAGTCTGTACACATCCTCTAGCCTCCGTCTTTCTTCAGACTGAGCATTGTCGGAACAACACATGGACGCAAACTTTCTCTAACCAACCCTTTGTCCATCAAATCCTGGACCTGTCTTTTGACTTCTTCATTCTCTTGTGGCGTCAATTTGTACGTTGCTTTATTTGGTAAACTAGCTCCAGGTATGAGATCAATATGATGACTCACACTTCTGATCGGTGGCAACGAACGAGGTAGTTCGTCCACTACTGTGTCAGCAAACTCTTCCAACAGTTTATGAACCTCTTCCGGTAAATCATCTACCCTTGTACTGGTTAAAACAATTTTAGGCTTCCTGACCACAATGAATTGTGGTTCCTCCTTCTTCTTAACCTCTGTAAGAAGTTCCTTCCCACTCATGAGAAGTACAGTGTTGCTTACTTCAGGTTTCACCTCTTTATCTTTAATCGGCAACAACATGTGAGTTCTCTCATTCTTCTCTGGGGTGTATGTTTTCTTCCTCCCATCATGAATCACATTTCTGTCATATTGCCATAGTCTACCCAGTAATAGATGACAAACATCCATGGGAATAACATCACAGAGTATTTCATCTTTATACCCTCCTATTTTAAACTCAACTAAACATTGTTTAGTGACATTTACCTGATGTCGTTTTTGTAGCCTTGAAACTCTTTATGGACTTGGATGTTCAATAGTCTCCAACTCCAGCTTTTCTACCATCTTTGTAGAAACGAGATTATCTGTGCTACCACTGTCCACAATGGCCTTGCATACCCTATCCTTGGTTTTGCAAGCAGTCCGAAAAAGACTGTTCCTTTGTACTGGATTCTCCACCTCCTTCTCTGGCGTTAAGAGAACTTGTCACATCATCAGCGATCTTCTGCCTTCAGCATCTTCTGCCTCAACATTCCGCTTCTGTGCTTCGACAATGTGAGTTTCACCACCTTCTTTCTTTTTGTCTGGACATTCATAATATTTGTGTCCATTCTTTCCACATGTGAAGCATTTCACCACTCCACCTCTTCCTCTTCCTCTACCTCTGGTACGAGGAAAAATGTTTCCATCAGCATACTAACCTCTCTGTTCGGTATGTTTCACTCTCTGTGAGCTTCCACCTCTCGCAGTCTGAGTCTGAGGTTTCTTCCACTCTTCCTTGGGTTTCTAATTTCTATCCTGGGAAATTGATTTTCCTCTGGGCTGACTTTTTCCTCAGCCTCTTTGACCTTGTTTTCGGCTCAACTTCCCTTTAGCTTTTAGAGCCATATTATAAGAATCTTCCACTGTTCGGATGGTCATCATGCTCATCTCATCCTGAATGTCGTATCTCAAACCATTCATGTATCTGGAAACTTTCTCATCATCACTTTCATGATGACCTGCCCTGATGTTCAGCCTATAGAATTCTTCAGTGTACTCCTTCACTGACATCAGCTTCTGTCTTAAATTATGCATTCTTCGAAACAAAGTAATTTGGTAATCCCTGGGAATGAATTTTTCCTTCATCTTTTCAATCATCCTATCCCAACTCTTGATTTTTTGCTTTCCTTTGCAGCGTCTGTCAGCTTGTAGCTCATCCCACCACAATGTTGCATGTCCTTTAAGTCTTGTGACAACATGTTTGACCTTCTTGTCTTCCTCGACATCTTCATAGTCAAAATATGTGTCCAGAGCTCTAATCCAGTCTAGAAGCTCTTCAGCATCCAGGTTTCCTTCATATACTGGAATATCCATTTTTTCCTTAGCACCCATTCTTGCAACATCCCTAATCAGGCGTTCATTTGCTGCATCTTCTGTTGTGACTTCTTCTCCTTCATGTCCAGCTTCATTTTCACTTTCGAAATCACTGACATCTCCAACATCGACTGTGCACCTCTGTGTTGTCTCCATGTCCTCAAGTCTAGCGCGTATGTCACACATCTCTCTTTCCATGGCTGGATTTGGCACTTGCCTACCCCTTCCTCTTGGTATTTCCCTATCCTCTGGCGGATCGAGTGTTTGTCTGTCTCTTCTTCTCGGCAGCATGGTAGATCTTTTTTCTCGTTTTCCATGTCTGAAGTATATAGACAAAGTCAAGCTCTGATACCAAAACTGACGCAGACCTATTGGCCCTTGAGCTGAGATCCACTCACAGGATCATTCTTTATCCCCCTTTTGAGCTGGATTGGCTCTTTCGGATCCCCTGTTGGAATCTCCTTTTAAATCGATCCACATGTCCTTTTCGCAGCTCGCAATCTCGCGAGTTTGCAAGTCGTGGCTCCCGACTCTTCCCTTCTAATCTTGCGATACTCAAATTGTCGATATAGGTATTGCTCTTCCCTTGTCAGCACCTTCCTCATGCGACCACCGACTAGGCTAAGCGCTAGCACTTCTCGCCACCCAGCACTTCATGAGTTCAAAGGTTGAACTCGTGTTCTCTTTTCTCACGAATCCCCGAGATGCAAGAGGTCAACGGGGTGTTGACTCCTTCCAATAAGTGACGTGTGTCCGCCTATTTTTTTACCTAGACCCACCGTGTGGTTCTGCCACATGTCTCTTATGCCCAACTTTGGCACTTCGTGACTTCGCTTCCCGAAGCACTACCTCCGTTGTATCTCGACACCCAAAATGTCGAGATCTCGAACTCCTCGCTACCTATTATTGAAACTCGCGACTTCAGGACTTGGAGCACCCAATATTTGGGATCTCACCCTGCAAACCTCCGAGTTCGCGAGATCCCTTGATCTCTACCACCTGTCCTCCTCCTAATGGATGACTGCGATTTTCTCGCGGTTTCGCGACTTCGGGACTTTTAGGACAAAAGTCTCGACCTCTTATCCTCCGATATGCTGAAATGGAGAAATTTCGACACGTCGTCTATGCGAGTCCTGCGATGGAACTTCCTACCTTTTTGGAGTTATCGGACTTCATAAATCTGGATGCTAAGATTTCATCTCTTCAACTCATGAAACCCTGAATTGGTAAATGAAAGTCTGACCTCTGTGTTGGTGAGCATGCCACCTGTCCACTCTCAGATGGGCGGTTTAGATTCTTTCATGACTTCGCCACTCGCAACCTCGCGAATCTTGATACGAAGGTTTTAAACCTTCAACTCGTGAATCCACAAAATGCGATTGCACGAGTGATCCAACGACCCTTGTTGGTTCGGATCCTATGGTCCGATTCTCCCGAGATTGCACTTCGAAAATACATGTCGTAACTTCCCTACTCCTCTGCAAGATCTGACGGCTTCCGGGACTTTGTGAATCCTCCACGGAGGATTCCTACCATCAAATTCCTCCTTGACGATTTCCACAAAATGAACACAGTATCTCCTTTCGGAACTTGTCCTCTTGCAAAACAACTTCGCTACGCCTCCTTTCGACAAATTCAAGGCACTAATTCTTCTGAGCTTTTACCACAACCTAGAGTCTTCAAAAAGACTCCTGCACACACTCCTTGCAGCAATTCTTCAAATACTTTCGATTATCTGAATTATTCGACTCTGCGCACTCTCTGCGACAACAGTCTCTCAATAGTTTCGCTCAGGTTATAACTTTGAGACTTCGCTTGGCCTGCGCACTCCTTGCACGGATCTTGTGCTCAACTTGCACCTCTACGAGAATGAGAACAAGTTTATCTCTCCTGAGCTTGCAGAGATTAAATCTCTGAACCCGTCAACGCACTCCTTCCGGATGATTTTGTTGCACTCCTTGTAGGAAAACTCTTGCTCAGACAGAGAAACAATTGAAACTCATTCCTTACTCTCCCTCTCTTCAGATTTCAGACATTAAATATGAAATCATACATTCGCGCATCAAAGCAAATGCATAACAGAGAGCAAACAAGCATATATCAATCAGCATGTACAAACACAGAAAATAAATTGAACACCATGAGTCTGAACTAAAAATCTTTGTATTAATCTAGAACTTATGTACATGGGTTTTTCTACACAACTCTCTGCTTCATTTCTACTATGCTCTCCTGATTGATTATGTTGCTAATGTTACAAAGATACAAGTGAGGGTGTCTATATCTATTTTCCCTCCGGCTCATAAAACTGTCTAATCTACGAATTCAAAGCTACCTACTTTCATTTACTTAGCATAAATGCCTCTTAGTCCTTCAGATGAGAGAGGGATGCTCAAGGTCTGATTATAGTCTACCAGTACGCTCTTTCTTAATTATTACATTTAAGTTTGGCGCATCCAACTTCAAAACATTTCAAACATTTTATCATGTGCCAAAATGTGTTGGCGCTTTCCCCCGCGCTCGCTTGATGTTGGCGATGATCCTGCATTAGAAAAGCGGGGCCCTCCGAGGCCATGCTTAACTTGTCTAGCTGTCGACACTCCATGTCTATGATCTGTGGTCCTCAATATATGATCTCCTTAGTTATCCTTAGGATAATAGTTCCTAACTGAAATTTGACAATTAATGAGGTTATATAAAATATTTATAAAGACCATGAATGTAAAAGTAAATGAGACAAAAGAGATTAAAAAAAGAATTAAATAAAATAGAAAATGAAAATGGGAGGGAAAAGACTAAGGAAAAGGGAAATGAAAGACCATGCTTATTGGCCTTCCCATCACACCAACTCTCCCTATATCTTCTTGTAATTTGACTCTCAAAGAGATTTTGGGTTGATTGTTGTCCAAAGAAAGAAGGATGTACATAAAACCATGAGCTGCATTGTAACTAGAGATGGCTAGAATAAGAACATTGAGAAATCATTCAATGTTGGTTTTCCCATTTTTGGTTTTAGGGTAAACATTGTGTCTTTGTGTGATGGAATTTTCTCAATAGATGTGTTAATTATTTTTCTTGATTTATTGATGATTTATTTGTGTTTAAAATGCTTCATGTAGTAGGATTAATGGATCTAAGGATGAATTCCCAGCTGTAGTTTTATTTTTTCACTCAGAATTTCATTCTGCACTAGTATTTGATGAATTCCAATAACTTTGCATTACCCACCATTCATATTACTTTGAGATTAAGGGATATGATGAGAGAGATGTTGTGATTATCTAGTAGATATTTTAAATTTAATTTCTAAGGAAAAAAAATTCAATCCTTAAGACTATTGGTATCATAACCCAATGTTCATATAGTGCTTGATTGATTACATGAGGCCATACACTGGTGATTCTACTCCAAGAGGGTAATACATATATTCTAAGTTAACTTTGGGGTTTTGTGTAGGTTGCACAAGACATAAACAACCTCATCCTCATCTCATTGAGGTTGTACAAAGTGGTGATCAGATGTATACATGTAGGAATTGGAGCCTGTGTAGAATGGAGAGTTGAATTGCTTGGAGAATAATGTGGTCTCTCTTCCTTGATCATATCTTAATTTTTTGGATATATATAACCATAGGATGGATAAAATGAAGTAATAAATTGTTGAATACTTTAAAACATTTCCAGCCTAATACTTGTATGTGAAATATTTTCATATGGCCTTCCAATCATTGGGGAAATGTGCTAGATTTATGAGAATTGTATGCATTAAAAATTATGAGTTGAAGCTTGAGCCTATACATATGAAACGTGGAAGTGAGGGATTGGTTTTTCTTCTTTATTATCAAACATTTCCATAAGTGAAGTAGTGATGTCGCTTTTGTTTGTTGAAGCACTGAATTTCACCAATTGTGTCATTTTTTTGGTCATATACAAGGAAATTGGTTCCATGAGTCCAAGTCTACAATAGAGTGTGAAAAATAGTAAAAAATGTAGAAGTATTGGGTCATATATTTGAAAATTAAAGTGCATATTGTAGATTTAATTGCAATGGGAATGTTATCTCTATGTTAGAGTGAGTTCCAATGGGCATAGATCTGTAGAACATAACTCTTTTGAATCTATGGCCATGCTAAATGCTGGATTCTTTCATTCTCATCAATATTTTGATCTATGTTGATTACACTTTACAATATGTGGTGTATGTGAAGTAACTAGCCTAGAACTAGAGAACTATAATCAAACTAAACACCCACACCAAACCATGATGATGTCTCAACCTTGATCATCTTAAGAGCTCTAGTTCAATTGGATATCAACATGCAAAAGAATTGCACTAAGATTAGAGTATTTTCTTAGGATTGATTACTATTGTGTTATTATCTAGTTGATGTGTGTAGGTTAGAACAGAGAGAATGCCATTCCCATAAAGGGTAGTTTCACTAAGAATTAAATAAAGAATAAAGGCCTTGTATCCATTCATAGAACATAAATTTCTACATAAGTTACAAAAATGAAGACCAAAAAATTAATTCCACAAAGTATATGTGTTGGTGAAGCAAGTGAGTTACAAGTCCCTCAGTTATGGATCATAATGTATCAAATTATTTAAATCCTTGACTATGACACAACTTATATAAATTTGAATAAAAAATAGACTCAACGTGGGTAAAGAATAGAAGAGAGAAAGGCTTGAAGAGTTAAAAGAATTCAACAGGGAAATCCAAGAGGAAAGACAATATTGGAGGAAAAAAGAAGATGAGATAGAAAAATAACTTTTCAAATGCCAAGACTCCTTCACCACCATGAGGGAATAATTAGACAAGAGAATAGTACAACTTGTGCAATTAGTAGAGAAGGTCATCGAGAGGGATAGTTGGTAGTAGGACATGATCACTTGCAAGTTGTCCAAGAGACCAAGGAAGAAAATCCAACTTCCATTTCCACTTCCAAACCTAGGACCATGAATAGGCCCTGACTCAGGGGTAACCTGTTGTTGAGATTAGGGACAATACTATCTATGGTTGGTAGGAACATCCTTGGTCTGAGGCCAGTTGGTGAATGGTTTAATCAATGATAAGTGTGTTTTGTGTTTCCTTGTATATTTATATTTTGTTATGTATTATTATTATCTTTGAGATGATGTGTTTATGCATGTTTACTGTTAATGTGGTGCATGGAATGACGTTAAACATTCTTTTATGGTTTAGCATGTTCTAGTTAATTTCATGCTTTGGATTCATGTTCTTGATTAATGAAAGAATTTAACATAAATCGTAATCAGTCCAAGAGGGTGAATTTGGAAGTACTCGGGCAATGGGTACATTTCAGATCAATATCTGGGAAAATAGTTTTGGGTTTGTAGCTATGGGTACATTAAAAGTGGTATCAAAGAGAATTTTTTTCATTTGTTGATGTCAGGTATGTCACAAAGTGGTGGTATTCAGAGCATTCTTAAGAGCATTTTGAGGTAGCTTGGATCAAACTGGTGGTTGAGTACGTTATAGAATGGTATCAGAGTTGTAGGTTAAAAACTGAGCCTTCAAGGGCCTACTACATGACAAAACAAAAGTTCGTGAGTTGAATTAATTATTTTTTTGTAGGACAACAAAAGTTGTTTGGAGGAGATTTATCTTCTGGTTAAACATTAATTAATTAATTTTCTATGGGACAACATCGGAGGGAAGGTTTTTTTGGTTAAACAATGCCATTCTAGCCTTGTAAATTGTGTTTAAGAATTTCCCCATGGCCATGGCTTCCCATAGAGATCTCATTCACTCGATTTGGGAATCATAATCGAGAGTGATGCCTCCCGAAATTCTAGCATGCAACAACCATTGATCATGTTAGAAAAACAGGATGGCGGAGAAATAAAATAAAACAAATGCGGAAATAAAACACAGAGGATACTCAATACAATAGAGACAGAGATATACGTGGTTCACCCAGTGTGGGCTACGTCCACCAGAGAAATTTCTAGGCACTTCCTTTATTATTATCCAACAAATGAAGGGATACAACCTATAAAACACCTGTTGTAGCTTCATCTTCTTTCTCTCATAGTCTCCTCCCTCAGAATACAATATTCACAATAATACATAGCCGCAATACATTTCCCTCATAAAAGAGGCTTGCCTTCTAGGGAAAAAAACCCTAACATAAATTCTACCGTCAGATCTGCAACCTTATAATGAATGGTCCATATTTACTATGAAATTATAATATACATTTACAAGGAAAATTTTTCTTCGGGGGCACGCTTTCCCCTAGACCCCCCAGTCAAGGGGATATCCCCGCCGGACCCCATAGGGGTGGCAAGCCCCCCATGCACTCCCCCGCGTGGAGGGGTGTACAGTCTTCCAGGGTGTAAATTATTCATGGGGTATAAACACAACTAAAAACAAAGACCTCTGAATCAAAAAGATAATCAGGCTCCACAACCAACAGATCGAGCCTCACATGGATCTAGAGCCATTAATCTATGATTTTTGTCTTTTATTTATACCACATGCATCAGTGAAGGTTTACTTAATGAGTTTATATTCATCAGACAACCCTTTGTTAGTTGTGTATGAAAAGATAACTATGAAACCCTGCAAAGTTATACATAGTGTAATTTTTTATCGCCACTTCAGTGTTAGTCTATATGCATAATCAATGCCAAGCAAATATATCGTATCTTCCAACTATAAAATTGTCATCGGTTCATCCATTGACATGGTAATTGGAAGACTCATGTAGTGACCGAGTTGGCCGATGGACTAGACCGAAGCCATTTGGTAGGAGTGTATGGAAGGCTTGTGCAGTGACCCAGTGGGTCAGTGGACCGGACTCACGTCATATTGTAGGTTGATTGGGGAAGTCATATGGAGGTTTTCACATGGCCTCCTGGTGGGCCAGATAGGAGTCGATTGACAGAAGTGATTGGAATACTTATGTAGTGTCTCAGTGGGTTGGTTCTCTTGTGTGTCAGTGGACCAGGTCAGAGTTGGCAGGGATCTAGATAGAAGACTTGTGTGGGGTGTGTGGTGGCTCAGTGGACCGGAGTAGACCAAAGTCAGTTGAAAATTGTTGTATGGATGTTTGTGCAGTGGCCTGGTGGACCAAATCGGTGTCAGATTACAGGTTGATTGGATGGAGGTTTGTGCTAGCCTGGTGGCTAGTGGACCATACCAAACCAAAGGCGTATAAAGGCAAGGAGAAGAGAAGTAGTCCCCAATAACTAGTGGACCGGTGATCAGTTCCATGTCAGTGCCACATCAATTCCATGTCATCCAATGATGTCATGTCATCGACACATCATCATGTCACGTCATCCGGGGATGCCACATCAACTCCATGTTAGGAGATAGCCAGTTTTTCTAAGAATTATAAGCTTGGATTTTTTTTTAAAGGGATAAAGTAGAAGATTCCAGATTATTGTAAAATCTTATTGGATCATCCAATTCCAAATATAAAATTTTCTATGTGTTCACCATTATGAATATTAGTAGTGCCCAATACAAAGTTTCCTTGAGTATTTATGGATTTTCTTCTACAACTGACAAAAGTTGACCTTTTAGTAAAATTGTTGCAGTAAAGAAAATGTATTCATGGGGTGAAAATGGTTTTTTTTGTTTTTGTATTTTTTAGGAAGCCATAAATTTCAGCTCATAGATGAGATTGAGGGACAAGAATAGTCATTGAAAAGATTCTAAAGAGGAGAATACATCTTTCCACCCATATTTTTGAGTTGGGAAACACATTGTTCTCAGAAAATTAAAGAAGGCCTCTGGTGGCTTGTAAGTGTAGAGAGAGAGAGAGAGAGAGAGAGAGAGAGAGACTTGTTTATTTCAGAAATCCATAGTTATCATCTCATAAATCAGAATAAGGTCTGAGTACAACAGTTGGAAAGTTAATCCAGAGGACAATATGGCAAAAGGATTGAATTCTCTATGAGAGAATTGGGTTATAATAATAATAATAATGAACCATGCAATTGTTAAAAATGAAGATTTCCCAAATAATGTTAATTTTAGGGAAAACATTTCCAAATGTTATAGATATAAGAAAAAAGTCAGTAATTGGTGAGAAATATTTCATAGATCCATTATAGTGCCTATGAAGATTTATATAGGCACATTTGAAAAGTGCAATAGCCTTGTAATGGAAAGAGGAAGGGAAATAACTCAATCTTGGAGATGACACATGTTATAAACTAGAAGATTCATTTGAGCACCAAAGTAGTTATTACTTACAGGAAAATGGCATGGAATCATGCCATACTTGTAGAAGTTGGTAAGGCAATAAAGAGACACAAGACAAGTAATGAAAAGTGGATAAAGAATTCCATAAGCGAAGAACAAAATAATTATTAGTCAACTACTACAGAATTTGAATGAATTGCAAGGCACAACAAAAAGAATTCTCACATTGGACATAAATCCAATGGGTGAAGAATGTCATTAATGGGCATAGAAAGAAAAAGTAAGACTCCATAGCCTTAAATATAGATATGTGTAGATAACTATAAAGATTAATGTGAAAGAGAACAAGGAGCTTAGGAGGTGATGTGTGAATTATCTCTATGTGAAAGCATAGGATTGCCTAGAAAAAGGGTTACTAGCTATGGATTGGAAACAATAGCTGAAACATCCAAAGAAAGAAAGCCACTTATTATATCAAAGTTCACAGTGGAAGTAGGATACTGTTGACGGGCGAAAATGATCGGCCGTCAACAGGAAGAATAAATCCGATCCGGGGTTGTCTAAATAACCCAAGCCGTTTGGTGTAACCTATTCTGACGGGTTTAATGGCTCTGTTAGCTAATCTAAGAATCCTAAAAGAAACGAATAAAACGGAGAAATAACTAACTAATTACTAAACACTATATATATATATATATGTACATATGTTCTAATGTAACTGTAGTAGTTGTATTTAAGTAGAAGATATACAAGTCTCATTTATTTACATGATTTACAAGCTGCAAGTTTTAAGTGAAACTTACGAAAATTGATGTGAAAAATGATTGCTTCTAGGAAGAAGATAAAGAAAGCACATAAAAATATTTATTGTTTTTCTTTTATAAATTTAAAGAATCTTGCAAAAAAAGTTAATGAAACATGAACATGTGGATAGTCAAAGATGAACCATACATTCTAGTTTCTATGATATGTAAATAACAGAAAAATACAAAGAAGCTATCATGTCAGTGAATTAGTGAGGTGTATCCAAGCATCTGCATGAGTGATGAACATCCAACTGCCATGTCCAAGAGAGAAATCTGTAATGAACCTTATGACTGTTCTAAATAAATTCAGAACATGTATTGGCAGCTTAGGTTTTAATGACAGAAAAGGAAACACAAACATAAACCTGTGATCTCATAATTATACATGATTACAACAAGATAAATTTGGAAGCAATCTATGCATTTTATCATTCAATTTAAAGCTCAAAGATAAATCTCATTATTTAAATCGAAGATATAATCACAACATTTGTATTTTGATGAAGTAAATGATAGATGACATTTATAATATAAACCTCCTACACATCACAGATTATTTAATCTAAAGATATCAGACCTGCACATGTAACAAGATTAAAAAAATGTAAATAACAACATTATAAACAAAACGCTAAAGACAAAATGCATATATGTCGTTCTATTAAGGGTGGAATCACGAAGGTGGGTTACACTTTCGTGACAATCTGGTTTCCAAAATTTCGGAAAACCAATTTTCGGCCGAACTAAATATATTTTTCGGCCGAAAGAATATGTTTTCGGCCGAACTATTGTTCGGTCGAAAAAATAAACGTCAAATTGAACGGAGCCATTACGGGGCCCTCGATTTGCGTGTAAAAACTTGGTCGGTCGGATTTTTTTTTCCGGCGTTAGGGTTTCGGCCGAACAATCTTTCGGCCGAAATAGTTTTCGGCCGAATAATATTTCGGCCGAAAGATTGTTCGGCCGAAAGAGTTTTCTATATAATCGCCACACATCACGGTTAAACGTTTCGAATTTTTTTGGTTGTGTGAGGCTGTGTGTCGTGGGAGCAGTGAGCGGGAGCCGAGCCGCAGCGTGAGCCGAGGACGTCGAGTGAGCAGGAGCCGAGCCGCAGCGTGAGCCGAGGACGCAGGGGGATTCGTTTACGCAGCGGCCAAGGTATTTACTCTGTTAGCGTTTATACTCTGTTAGCGTATTTACTCTGTTAGCGTAAATACTCTGTTAGCGTTTAGATGTTTTAATTTATATGCAAATACTCTGTTAGCGTAAATACTCTATTAGCATTTAGATGTTTTAATTTATATGCAAATACTCTGTTAGCGTAAATACTCTGTTAGCGTAAATACTCTGTATTCGTTTATATGCAAATACTCTGTTAGCGTAAATACTCTGTTAGCGTAAATACTTTGTATTCGTTTATATGTTTTCATTTATAAACATATAAATACTCTGTTTTCATTTCATTTATATTTAAATACTCTGTTAGCGTAAATACTCTGTATTCGTTTATATGTTTTCATGCAAACAGAGTTTATATGTTTACTCTGTTAGCGTTTATACTCTGTTAGCGTATTTACTCTGTTAGCGTATTTACTCTGTTACCTGTTTACTCTGTTAGCATATTTACTCTGTTAGCGTTTATACTCTGTTAGTGTATATACCCTGTTTGCGTTTATATGCAAACAGAGTTTATATGTTTTCGTTTAAATGCAAACAGAGTTTATATGTTTTCGTATATATATATGTATGCTCTGTTTATATATATATATATATATATATATATATGTATGCCCTGTTTATGTTT